>BFEA01000066.1:3423123-3466026 GCA_003427395.1 Chara braunii
GATGAGTGAGGACTTTTGATTGGTGCTGACCATGCGTTCTTTCATATGTGCCTCCCGAGACTATTATGAGTTTTCATTCTTCCCTCATTCATTTAGCCTTGTCATTGTTCCAGACAGTCAGTCTTGCCTCTTGCATTATTCTTGCTTGATGATTGCCTTCGTGGATGTTTTGTCACAGTTCTCAAAATCAGATTGACATAATTGACACATGCATAGCACCCCATAATTTTATAACTATTATTTTGCGTGATTCTCTGTTGTTCCGAATTAAAATAAAAGATTCCTAAGACTAGGGACTGGCGAAGACCGTTATTGAAGGGTCTCGCTCGAAGCCGGACGCACACAACAGGAAGGGGTTTGCTTTAATTAATTTATTTTATTTATTACAATCACAATAAAAACCCTGCGTGACAGCCTGTTGGCTTTCTGGTCGCCCGAAGTGGCCCGACTGGAAAAAGTGCGACAAAAATTATGCCGTTGTTGGGGACATGAAAAGATTTCCGTGTCCTGAACGAGCCTGGGGTAGAGCTGAGAGAAAATCCCTCGCCTTAGATGTAGGGAGGTAGTGTCTGGGTCATCATCATTATCTTTGAGCTTTGATTAGGGCGTGAGAATGGTTGACAACATTGTGAGTTTCCTGGGTTAGGGCTGAGAGAAAATCCCTCGCCTGAGATGTAGGGAGGTAGTGCATGGGTCATCATCATCATCTTTGAGCTTTGATTAGGGCGTGAGAACTATTTCCGCCTTTGTGGGATGTTTATAACCGGAAGCTGTACTCTTCTGACCAGGATATCATGGAGGAATTCTCTGCTCGAGTTTTACTATTATTATCATTATTTTTATTGTCCAAAGTTTGTTGTTACTTAAATGTAGCAGCTCCGCTGCTTATTAATGAGGGAATGGGCAGGGCAACAGCACCGGGCTTGACAAAATGCCTCTGATTCTAACTGCTTGACACGGGTGTAGAGTTAATGTGAGTAATTTGTCTCAATTTTAACCTCCTTGGAGGATGAAACGCCCGTGACAGAATTTGTACGATCAGATGGTGGTGTGAGCTTTTCGCAGATGCTTGTACGGTTACATGGTTTGTGCGGTTATCTGTGTGATTGTTCAAGTGCGAGATCATACTTACCTATGAGCACTCGCCCTGGTTGACCTCAAGAGTGCGATTGAGATCATACCCCTGCGAATGTTGGGCCCGAGTGATGASTTGTAAGGGAAGGAAACAACAATTAAAAAGGGTTGCCTATTTAATCGCTAAGTTCCTACTGGATAGGGACTAGTTTTGACATTCTCAGTATAACAGGAGTAGATATCCAGACATCCCTGATTGATGCTTGCAGCCAACGTCCAACAAGAATCATCACCTTGCTAGCTTTAATTACTCGCAAGTAGTCAGCCGCAGTTCACAGTGTTGATTTTTTTGACCCTAGGAATCACAGATAAGGATTATTCATAGCAGCTTCAATGAACTGACTAATGCGGGCGACTCTGTTCTAGTGCCTCCCTGCGCTTAGTGGAAAAGAAAAAAATATATATAAATATATATAAACATATGCTGGCCTACTAGCTCTGCAGATGAAAGGGGGTGTTATGTGATATGCGTTGTGATCTGAATTTGGTCGACTACACTCCAAAGTTCGTTAAGGGTCCAGGGAAACGCTTTTGTTTTCCTAATCTTGTACCGGAAGCGAAAGATAGGGTCAGGAGGAGGGATGCGGAAAGCATGGACACCCTGGTTGTGACCTGTACTTTGCACCAGTCGAAAACGGAGGGCTGGGAAAACAGGGTGTTGAGAGAAACTAAGGAAAACAAGAAGTTTTTGAGGAAGTTTGCTATGGAGAAACCAGAACATTATCATAACCTTATCGACACGTTTTCTATATCTGCGAGCCAAGTGGGAAGCCGCATAGTAATGTTTCATCACTGGAAAGCATAGAGCAGACCAAGGCAAGAACCCCAGAGGGCATAAGAATGCTCTGATCTCTGTCTCAGAGGTCCCCTCTTGTAAATCCAGTCTGTAAGCAATATACAGCGTTTGATACTCCTCACTGTTAACAGAGGGTGGTGGTGAGTATTGTTTATCAATGAGCAGGACCCGACACTGCTAACAGTGTTTCTGTGTACAACGCGGCTATCAGTATGCAGGGCTGAGTAATAATTGCAACAATCAACCAACGAATCAATCAATTCTCAATCAGTATTCGGCTCATGATAAGGCAGTACTCTATCGGTGTTATAACAGTACCCCGGATGCCTGAACATTAGTGAGCAAAATTGCGGTTGCTTCTAATCATTAAGGGATCTTAGCATGAAGGTTTATTACTGTGGCAGATCTCAGACGAATATCGAATCAACAGTTATTTCATCATTCAATTATCCAACAATCAGCAGCTAAACAGTTTTTCGTGATCAAACAGCCAATCAGTTCCTTTATCAGTTCTCGGATCAGCACTAGGATCAGCTCTCTGACCAGCAGTTTGATCAGTACTCAGTTTCTCAATCAGGTAATTAATCAACGGTCACTCAATCAGCAATCACTTAGCCGGCAATTATTCGATCAGCTATTCAGACCTGCAATCTGGAATCACAGTCAGTAACAGCAAACTGAAAACTGCAGCCAGGGGACATTTCCGCTTTAAGAATTAACAATAAAAAAAACATCCAGCTATCAGCAACCAGCTATCAACAACCAGTTCTCAGTGATCAGTTCATCAGTGACCACGTAGTCAATCTGCATTAACTGGTCTACCCATGAGCACAGTTCAGTCCACACCGGTCAGTGAATCAGTGCTGGCCCGCCTCAATCAGATCTCTTTCAAGGACTCAGTCTGGATTGTAGCGGCTGAGTATCTTGAGGAGAAAGAGAAGGAACTAGATGAGAAAGGGGTAAGGTTGTTTCGTAGTTTTGGACCAAAATCCTATGTTGACTACCCCAGGCCTCCAGTAGCCTCCTTTCTCACTGATGGATCTTGCTGGGGTGACTTGGTGGACTTAGCCAAGACGTATATTTCCCTGCGGCAGTTGACTATGAAGCAGTGACTGAGCCATTCGAGTACCCGCATCTCAGGCGAGGGATTTTCTCTCAGCCGTACCTCCCTACATTATGGGAGAAGTTTTGTGCTATGGCTGACTACCGTATTATGTGGCTCGGGTGGAAGTGCTCGGAACTACCCAGTTGACTATGAAGCAGTGATTGAGCCTGGGAGAATCATCTTTGAGCTTTGATTAGGGCGTGAGAACTGTTGACAACACTGTGAGTCTTGTATTAATCTTATTATTCTCATTGAGTTTTGTTTCTCTTCAGAATTACATTTGTTAACAGGTGTTTTATTTCTTTTTTGTGTGAGGTACCACACTGGACTGGAGAAGGAGACCGATATTATTGATTGGGAGAATCAGACTTGAATTCAGGTGTGTCTTATGAGCCTATGATGTCTTTTGAACACTGAGAATGAAAAGGAAGAATCAAGAGCTCGGGGAATTCATCAAGAATGCTAACTTCTGATGCATTGAGAAAACTTCCGAAAGTAACTACCAAAGGAATATTCCCCTATCAGTATAAGCATTGTTGGGTCTACCATTCTGGCAATTCGGCCGTCAGCGTAGTGCTGACTCGCTTTTTGGAGGGAGATATTTATGATATTCTTTCCTATGTCAAGAAGGGAGACTGTGATGATTGTGAGACCTTCAACTGGCTATGGAAAATTACAATTCAGTCTGTTTATGATGAGAAGGCAGAATTAATTAGGCAGAAGAAGAAAGTGGAATGGGGTTTAATGCCAGTAACATATGAGACTGTTTCGACTCCTCCTATACCTGACAGCTATTGTGATGGGACTAACTGGCTGCCGATAATCAACATGGTATTGACAAGGGAGAAAAAAAACGGTGGTCATGAGAACTAAAGAAATTTCAGCAGAAGAAATCGGTTAGAGAAGGCAGAAATTCGGCAGAGACTCAGGCCCAAGTCAAGGGGAAGTTGAGTGTCTTCTAAAGTCGTTGAACACTCTAAGTAAGAGAGAGGTGTTTTCATATGAGTTGTCAGATATGAGATGGTCGAGAGCGGATGGGAGCAGAAACGGTTATATGTACTTACGTTCTATTTTACAGATCTGGATGTGTATGATGTGAGAATGTATGTTCCAAAAGAGAGGGGTACTGATGCAGTGTACGGGAGATGTTGGGGATTTGCTGAAGAGGTCGTACTGAAAGAGAAAGACAGACTTGAGAGAGAGAATAAATGCTTCACTAGATCTACTCGATTTACTGTTTTTAATGGACTCTCAGTCCCTCCTTTACCTGATATTAATCTATCTAAAGACAATAGGTATGCCATGATCAAGTTGAAATGGAAAGTGAAAAGAGTCCAAGAAGAATACTCTCAGTAGCCAGGGTAACTACTGTGAGGGGTAAACTCTATGAGGGGATAGGGTGTGATAATCTTTTTGTGATCCTGAGATATGAGACTTGTGTAAGAGGGCCCATAATATTTCACATTCCAGTGGTCAAATTCCGGAGTACTGACAGCCTGGACGTACGGATTTATGTACCCGCAGGTCTAGAAAAGGAAGATGACTACTTGAAGTGTCAGACTGGTGTTTATATTAGTCTCAGAAGAACGAAGGAATGACTTGAAAAGTTAAAGAAAAAAGTAACCTGGGAGAAGGAAATAAGACAATTTGAGAGACTCCCTGAGTTATTAATTGCTAGGGGATTTGAGGACAAGAGAGATTGGATGCCTCTGCTGGAAGCTATTGCTGAGATTGGTAGAGCAAGGGAAAAAGATTCTACTGTGATGATAAAATCCCTACTTTTTTAGTACCGTTGAAAACAGATTCGAGATCCCTGATTATGTTCTACCTGAGATCTACTTTTCAGATACTGCTTATGATGTATAGTAATGTCCAGTTTGACTGAACAACTGACACTAGGAGTTGTGTTGGAAGGTAGGATAGTCAAGGTAGAAGAGACTCTTCGGATCTCTGACAGTAATCTTTCTACCCTAGATGAGCTTGAGTTTTTGCAGTCTTTCTTTGATCGCATGAGAGATTCTGCCCTAAGAATTGTTACTGACCAGACTCAGATAAGCTATTTGTTAAAGGTGGTGAAAGTGGGAGCTACTGAAAGAGTATCATATCACACTTCTCGGGAACGAGTTTCTCTTGCAAGAAGGATCAACAGTGGGCTGTAAGCGATGCAATTTGATTATGAGATTATAGACCTAACTCGATATTTTATGATTCGAGGTACTATAAAGGGGTATGACAGAAGCCTGAGTAGGGATGATGAAAGAGAATTGGTTGAGGATTAAATTGGAAGGTTGAGAAGGATTGCACTGCCCTTGATCACTACTCAGTCCATTATTGTTTATACCCTATATGTACAGAACTCTCAAGGGGTAGAGCAAACAAGAAAAGAAAGAAACGAGTCTGTATCCCTTGCTAGAAGAGTGAGAGATTGAAGGGCAAGGAAAAAGAGGACAAGAGCGACAGAGAAAGAGGAGGATATCTGGGAAAGTCTATGGTCAAGATGGCAGGGCGAGGAAGACCGAGCTCTTCTGCAGGGACCAATGAAGAGGCTTTGGTAGGGGTTATACGTAAATTGGTTGAAAGTCGACACAATCAAAGGAGGGTCAGACATTGCAAGAGCAAAGAAACCTGATGAGAAAATTTCATGTTTCAGAGGGCCTCAAGTAAATGATTTCTTGGATGAGTATGAATTATTTGGACTCAGTTATGGCTGGACAGACAAGCAACGGCTTAAGCACCTTCTATCTTATTGTGATACTGACTCAAGACTGACAGTTCAAAAATTGATGGAAGGGACCACTACCTGGGAAGAGGTCAAGGAAAGACTGAAAAAAGAATTTGAGAAAGATTCAGTTCCAACAACAACTAAGGACTTACTCAACATCAGAAGAGTTAAATATGACACTTTCAACGTTTTTATCCAGACCTTTATCCGAACAGCAAGAAGAATCCCTTATTTGGATGAAGCTCAGAGATGCCATATATTTTTGACAAATTTTACTTACATTGAGAGGCAGACAGTTTTCAACCAGGCTTAGCATTACCCTCTCAGATGTGATGAAATGGTTGCGATCATAAGAACTCTACCTACTGTCTCCCGTAAGAAATTGTCACTGGATCAGATCAGTACTTTGGCCAAGGACTGGGAGACTGAAAATGGAATGAAAAGAGGAAGCAATCTGACTGCTGAGAATATTCTTCAAAAGGTAATGGCTAATTTTATTCATGCGAGGCCTGCAACGCATGCTGTGGATGACAGGGGGAAAAAAAAAGGCTGAAAGTGACGAAGATGACGACAATGATGATGACAATGAGGACTATGGTAAGAAAGGGGATTCTTCCATATCCAAAAAGAATGGGAAGAATGGTAATGGAGAAAACAGAGAAAGGAGAAAATATGATGAGCGTCCTAAGAGGAGTTTTACCTGCTACTACTGTGGTGAAGGGGGTCATACTACCACTTATTGCAAGCCTCTTGAGGAGGATGTAAGGAGCGGGGTGGCAAAGAAAGATGCAATGGGTCATGTCTGTGATAGTTCATAAAATAAGTTGGACCCCAGACATCCAGGAGGTATGAGGCTTCTTGCTCTTAAACATGATGAGAAGATGAAAATTAAGAAGAAGAGAAAGGTCAATGTGAATGTTCATTTTCTCATTGAAGAATTGCCTAATGAGTTAGTACAGCGAGCGAGTGATTCTCATACTACGGTTGGACTGTCTCTGCAATCTCTAACATTAATTGAATGTGAGCCTAGTGAGGTTTCTACAAGTGAGCCTCCACCAGAAGGAAATCCTACTTTTCAGAAATTTTCTGAATTAGTAGAGTCTTCTTCCAATGAGATGGTTCGCTTTCTGGCTAACATGGTGTCGTTTCATGGCGATTTACCCCCAGAACTTGTCATGGAACCTAGTGTCAGGATTGGTGAAGTGAGGAACCACCAAACCCGTATGACGCCTCAAATGATAGAAGAAAAAAAAAGAAAGAAGGCTGAGGAGTCACTTATTAACATCCTTGATGACCCTGAACAGGAACGCCCACAATAAAAAAATGAACAGGGGAGAAAGAGAAAATTTGTTCTCAAGAGTGACTTGGATGATCGGACAGTGATTTCTGATGTAATTGCTAAAATGCTGGAAGAAACGAAAGTAACATTGTCTTTCAAGGAAGCAATGACACTAGCGACCAAACTGAGAGAAAAGTTGAAAAAGTTAATTGAGAAGAAAAAGTTGGAAGTTAATTATTTGGGGTCAGTCTTTCCCAACCAAGTGAACAGATCACTACCAGGATGCAAGATGAGATTCGCAACCATGGGATGTGGGCACCTTACAATTCGCATTAATCAAGTGAAGATTCTAGCCCTAGTGGAGTATTGGGCAGATATTATACTTCTTTCACGAAGAACGATGGAGGCATGCAATTTGACTATTGATAGGTCTGCGAAAAATATATTGAGTGATATTGCAGGAGAGTTGTTCGTGGCAGAATTTATTGATAACTTACCCATCAGAGTTGAGACAATGACTGTGGAATTATTGGGTTTTGTGGTGCTGGACCTGGATCATGACTGTATCTTGGGGACTCCATTCTTGCAAAGGATGGAGACGGTTCAATTTTTCAATCATGAGGATTCATCTTGGATTGGCCTACAGACCTTTATGCTCTGCACAAAAAAGTGATTTCAAGCATCAATTATCTGCTAATTCAATCAGAAAGGAATAATTTGTTGAAAGGGTTAGGAGACTAATGGGAGAAGGAAAACAAGAAGCAAAAAATGAGATTCCGGCGAGAATCAATCAGGTTACGAAAATGATAAAAACCCTTCGTAAACTCGAGGATGAGGACGGGAAAATTGAAGTCTTCAAGAAAGTTGTAGGGACTGCTAAGGGAGGAAAGATGAAATTAAGATTTGCGTCGACTCACTCTTTTTAAGGAAAATAGCCACTGCATCAAAAAGGAAATACAAGCCCAAGGGGGTGAAGAAAAACCCGGTGGCAGTCCTAATAGAAAAGAATTATGATGAAGCATTGGAAAATGAGAGGAAGATTATAAGAGCATTGAGGGAACCAGCAAAATAGGAGAACAGAGTCATCAAAGAGAGATTTGACGCAATGAAGATAGGCTCGGATCAATTTATCATGCCTAAAGAGAAATAATATATCTTCAGGATATGTCAGAAATTTTCTAGTGCTTTCTCCTTTAATGATGAAGAGAGAGGGCGGTTGGACGTGGCCATGATCAAGATGGCCAAAATTTGGACGGTTGATTATGTTCCATGGAATGATAGACCAACCAAGTATGCCCTAAAGGAAGAAGCGAAAGTAGTAAAGTACCTTGACAAGAAGATTGCATCTAATGTTGCTGAACCTGCTGATGGACCGTATGCTAACCACTGGTTTTGGTTCTGGAAACCAGGGGGCGGGCTAAGATGGATACAAAATCTTCAGAAGCTCAATTTTGTGACGGTACGTGATGTAGGTAGTCTTCCCAATGCTGATCTTCTCTCTGAATCCTTTGTTGGTCGATGTATGCATTCTTTAGTTGATCTGTATTCTGGCTATGACCAGTTCCGTATTGATCTCACTAGCCGACCAATGACTGCCATGCACACGCCAAGGGGACTTGTCCAAATGTGTGTGGTACCTCAGGGTTGGACTAATGGTGTGGCGGTAGTTCAAAGGGATATGATCAAAGTCATGCAAAATATTTCTTTGAAATAACCAGCCCCTACATTGATGACAATCCTGTAAAAGGACCTCTGGTGAGAGATGAGACTTTGGTCGCAGGAGGAGTCAGAAAGTTTGTCTGGGAACATGCTGAAGGGGTAAAGATGGTTCTAGAGAGACTTCAGAAATATAATGTCACTGCCGGCAGACCAAAGTCCCTTCTCTTTCAACCAGAGGTGATAATTTTGGGCTTCAGATGTTTCTCCAAGGGTAGGAGTCCAGATCCCAAGAAGATAGATAAGATTCTAAACTGGCCTCTGTCTCTCAAGAAAGTGATAAACGTCAGGAGCTTCTTGAGAGTCTGTGGGTTTTGGAGGATTTTTATTCCTCACTTTGCTACCCTTGCAGAGCCCCTGAGGGAGATGGTAAGGCAAGGGACAAACTTAGCATGGAATGACAAAAGACAGGCTGCTGCAGAAACATTACAAGAAAAATTAAAAGATGGTGGTGTAGTGTTGAGAGTGTCATATTATGATGATGAAGAGACAAGACCTTTCATCATTGAGGCGGATGGAGGACCAGTTGCTCTGGGTGGAGTGCTCATTCAGAAATATGAAAATGAGAGAGAGAGACCTCTGAGATTTGAGAGCAGGAGTCTCAACTCAACAGACAGAGGCTACACTCAATTCAGAAAAGAACTACTGTCAATCATCTATAGCCTCAGGTGCTTTAGGCACTACGTACTAGGAAAAAGATTCATCTTGAGGACTGATGCATCTGCTGTGATTGGTGCCATTAAAAAGCATCAACAAGTGGATCAAACAGTCAGCAGATGGATCACCTTCATCTGGACATATGATTTTAAACTGGAAAAGATTCCCACTGAGAAAAACAGAGCGGATGGCCTAAGTCGGATTGAGTGGCGATGATGTGAATGGAACAATTGAAGAATCTGCCTATGTTGATAATTTCCTTAATGAAAAAGATGACGAGGATTATGAAGCGCCATGCTCTTACAGGTGGAGTCTGTGGCCAGAAGAGAGAGACAGCTGGGAGAAATCCCAAAAGCATACGTCTATGAGTCGATTCTAGGGAAAGAAGAAGAAGATGAACCAAACGACTGGTATGCTAGGGTTAATGCAGCAGCAGTGACTGCTCATGAAATTGGGGAAAACTTAGGTTCAAAGGAAGAGGAAGAGAGTGAAAAAAAGGAAGAAGATATATTTTTCTTCTTTGAAGAATATGATGAAAGTTATCAAGAGATTGACAAGAAGATGGAAAAGGAGCAGCTAAAAGAATATTACTGTAAAAATTTAAGGAAGAAATTCAGACCAAAAAGAGGACATCTCTTTGTGGATGGTAAGGGAGGCCTACCTCCACTAAGAGTGGTCTGTGGTAAAGAGAGCCAGTTAGATTAATTGTTGCACTACATGAAGGGGTTGCTGGTGGGCACAGGGCTGCTGAGGCAATCTACTCCAAAACTGTCAAACTCTACTTTTGGCCTGGCATGAGAGACATGATTTTCAAATACTGTAAATCATGTGTGTTATGTCAGAAGAGGTTTACCACAAGAATGATTGAACCTTTATTTCCCACTATCCTGGTAGAGTCAGGTAGTAGAGTTCATTTGGATCTCATCACTATGGCTGTATGCAAAGGTGAGATGAGATATATATTAAACATGAGAGATAATTTTTCTGGATACGTTGAGGCAAAAACTCTGAAAAGAAAGACAACCGAGCAAGTGGCTGATTGGATAGAGGAAGTCTATCTTAGGTATCCTTTTATCAGAGAATTTGTCTTAGACAGAGGATCATAATTTAGATGTGAGGTTGTCACAAGAATTACACTCAGATTGTGTGTCAGAATTCGGTATGTGACTACTTACCATCCTCAAGCGAATGCACCTGTTGAAAGAGGTCACAAAACTTTGAAAGACTCATTAGCCAAGTGGTATAAAGGGAATCTCAACAACTGGCCAAAGGTATTAAGAGTTGTTGTATATGTTGATAATATCACAGTCAATAGAACTACTAGTTATGCACCTTTTACACTGTGGTATGACCGTTATGCTACACTACCAATTGAGAGTATTGTCAAGACATGGTCAAGTCAAGAAAGCGACAGAGACTATTCCATCTCAGAGCTCCTCCAGATTAGAATGAGACAGATGTCAGAAGTAGATCAGGCAGTGATGGATGCTGCAGAAAGAATGACATCCAACAAGTTAGCAGATCAAGAGAGATGAAACAGAAAAAGATACATAAGAAAAGAGAAATTGAAGATTGGAGATGTTGTCCTTCTGTTTGACAGTTCTTTGAGACACAATGGACTAAAAGGTTGGAGCCA
Source organism: Chara braunii (assembly GCA_003427395.1). Taxonomy (NCBI): domain Eukaryota; kingdom Viridiplantae; phylum Streptophyta; class Charophyceae; order Charales; family Characeae; genus Chara; species Chara braunii. The sequence continues at coordinate 3,434,169 of BFEA01000066.1, forward strand.
AGATGACTTGGTCCTTATAAAATCATGGGAGAGGCAGAAGGCAAGGTTTATGAGATCTTAGAAATTGACTGAGAGTGGTCAGTAGAGGGACTTCGTGCCTTTGGCTAAGGACCTGTTTTCGCTCGGATGAGGGAAGGGACCTCTCTGAGATCAGCATTTCAGTACTTCCTTGAGACTGACGGGGCGTCTTCTAGGAAAGAAAAAAGAAATTCCCAGCTGAGGGAAGGGACCTCTCTGGGGTCAGCACTAAGCATCCTTCTTGAGACTGAAGGGAGGTCTCCTGTAAGGGCTTGGTGTTGGTTATCATGTTGTTGTTCAGTGCCTCTTGAGACTGACGAGAAGTCTCTTGAGAAATGTTTGTTCTGTATGGGGCGTGAGCAATCTTCTTGTGGGTCATGATATGCTTGCCTGATTGTCTGTTCCTGGGAGTCTTCTTCTCTAACCTAAGGATGCGTTGATTGTCGGGGCCAGCCAGAGCCTTACTGCAGTAGGTTGCAATCTGGTGGGGTCAGCAGGTCCCCGACGCGAGTGTCGAATTCCGTAGTTGGCTGAGGCTAAGACTCCGGGAGTCTGGCCTATGAGGTCAAAAGGGGTTAGCTGGAACCCTGCCGCAGTTAGAGGATGCAATCCAGTGAGGTTCGCCAGAGCCTGGAACTGTGGTTAGACCGGGTCCCACGTTCAAAAGTCTGGGCATGGCAGCCAGCGCCCTTGGTCAAAAACTGGTGGGTGAGCCGGTCCCCGACCGTAGTGGTCAAATCCGGGTTCGGGACAGTTTGACTGACGAGACGTTTACTGTCATAGGGTGACCAGACCCTCTATAGTCTGGGTGTCCTGGCGAGAGTGCCAAAGGGCTGTCATACTCGAGTAGTGGGTATGCTGGTACTGACCTGGAGGCAGGTCAAAGGGGCTGTCAAGACAAAAGGTCTGACTAGTCCTGGCCTGAGGCGGGCCGAATGAAGTATGTCAGACTGACGGAACGTTTGGCATTCCTGGCCAGTGGTGGGCCGAAACCAAGGCAATCAATAAGTCCTGGGTGTGTTTGTTATTTATTATTTATTATTTTATTTATGGGTTTTATTTTAAATTGTTAATGCTTGACTGCTGGTTATCAAAGGGTCTGCTTGCTGGGGCATAGTTGTTGTCTGTGGGGCTCGCTGTTTTTGCAGGTATACAAATCCTTATCTGAAGTTTTCAGACCAGAGAAACGAAAAAAGGGTTTGGTATCCCCTCCCTTTTATCTGAGAAGTTGAGGAGACGCCTCACTCAGATCAGAGAAAGAAAACAAGGGTTTGGTATCCCCATCAGGCGCTTGAGAAGCTGAGAAGACGTTTCACTCAGACCAGAGAACAGAAAAGAGGGTTTGGTATGCCCTATTTCCAGCATGGCAGACAGAGTAAGTACCCTCGTTACTGGGGCCATCTCTGGCATAGATGCCTGATCAAGAGCTAAGGTAACCTTCATGCGAAAGACCAGCAGTTGAACAAGTCAAATAAGCAGACAAAATCCTTCTTAAAATTTTATTTGGTGGCCAACAAGCGGCCTGGTTCACGAGGAACTTGCATCCCTGACCTTAAGGAAGCCAAACTCTCAGGCCCTGGGACGCTGTAAAAAAAGGACTGTGAACAGAAAGTTTCATGAGCCGAAATCAGACTCAGAAAGCTGAAAAGAAGTCATGCTTATACAAAATGTAAAAGACGGTCATGAGCTCGAGCTCGAAAAAAACGAGAAGGAAGAAAATGCTGAAGAGAATGCAGTGACTAGGGTGATGAGCTGACGAGATAACACATGGGACAGAGGACTGCGAAGATGGCACTATGGCCTTGCTTAGAGCGGGGGTGGAAGGAGCCCTGGGGATACAGGGAGGAGAGGAAGCATTGGGCGCGTCATAGCGTGCTTCAAATCTTTTTCGAAAATACTTCATTCTGTCTGGAGATGGAGTTTTCTCGTACCACGGTGGTGGCAAGTGGCAAAGGTAAGGTCGTGGATGAGCACCATAGCCACGTGACTCGTCCTCCTCCTCCTCTTCAGAACTATAATCGCGCAACACACGAGGAGGCGTCTCCTCCCTAGCCTTACCCCCTCTCCCTCCTCTTCCTCTACCCTATCCACGACGTGCTTCAGGCATGGTGCTGAAATGAGAGACGGACACACTACTAAGAAGAAAAGGGAGGTATGTTACGGTAGGATGAAACGGGAGCAAGAGTGATGGACAACAAAAGAGAACGGGAGGAGGCAGTGTAGGCCGGGAAAAGGTTGTTGTCTACTTAGAGAAGAGGAGCGCGAGTAAAGTGAGCGTGTGGGAAGCCAGAAAAGCACGAGATTATTGTGCGAGCGTCACCACACAAAGCGATGAGTGAGTGAATCTACCGCTAGTCTAGACTGTTTTTATACCTGCTGATCGTGCATTCCGACCCAGCAGGGATGTTGGGTGGGGGTTTGGTATTATGTCGGAGGGCGAGGCATTCCGGTCCTCCTCTGTGTACCAAGCCCCTGCGTGGTACTAGTTCCCCGCCCCGATGCTTCGGCCTGTAGACGCGTCCTGGGCCTCTATCGTTCTTAGTACCCAGGTCGTGCCCTGGTGCAGACCAATCCTAATAGCGAGCCCTCGATAAAAGGGGTGCGCCATAGGGCTTCCGTTGGTCCACGCACGCTCGGCGCCCTGCTGTACAACAGAGCACTACCGTCTTGTGGCCATGGTAGCCGCTGGGCTCGCCCTGGGATGCGAAGGGGAAGGGACTGGCGCAGTCTTTTCTACCGCGCGCCGAGTGCCCTGTTGCCAAGTTATGGGTTAGGTGCACGGGATAGAAGTAGTTGTCAGGGGAGAAAAAAGAAAAAGAAAAACAAAACGCAAAATTTAAACTCGTTTTTGTATGGGGAAAATCCAGTGGCCTCAGGTCACTGTGATGCTACGGTTTCCTTTCCAATTTTGAATTGCCGCTATTATTATTATGATTATTATTATTATTACTTAATTTTCCTATTTTCAGTTTTTCGCTTGTCGTTCCGTCACTTCATAGGGAGGCCAGCTGCTTGGGTTTCGAGTTCAGGCGGTGGTATTGCGGCCTATGCAGGCCTAAACCTTAGAATATCACCGCGCGGTAGGACCTAGCTATATTGGAGGTTAGATACAGTGGGATCGGCGAGGACATGTATCGTTGTTCAGGCGGAGCTGCGACGTGGAGGAGATTTGAATCACCACCCTTTTTCTTTTATGTTATTGTTATTATTATTATCATTATTATTATTACCTTACCGCCTCTTGGACGCGGCTTTCCCTTTCATCATCGGTCACTTCGTGGGAAAGCCAACGGTTCAAATGTCTGGTTGAGGTCCACGGCCTGAGTTGGTCGGCCCCAGGCGTCTCGTCTTAGGACGGGCTCAGATTGAGCGCCGCGCGTTGAAGCCCCAAAAGAAGGGCGACCCCCGACCGCTTCGGTAGGAGGCTTATCACCCCCTTCGTGGAGGGTCATAAGCCCCCTCCTTGCCATCGGATACGGGTACCCGATGGGAGTAGGCAGAAGCTGTATTTTAAAAGGGGGAAATGCGATCGTCGGTTTCGTGTTATGGGACCACAGTGCCGAACCTGTTGCCATATCGCAAGGATTTGGGACTGTCAAGAGTGAGGCTAGTTCATGATCGACGATTGGGGTTTTGGCATGTGGGTTATTCTCAGAAAATTACTCGGTTTTAATTTATTGCCTTATTTTAAAAACTTTAAAATTCTTGAAATCCGGTAAGGTTTGGAAAGGACTAATCCGAGTTCTTCGTTCAGAACGCAGGGGACAGGCCTATAAGAGGAAGAGGGAGTTGAGATATCATCCGCGGCCAGTAGCCTGGTGGTACACAGGCTGTACAGCGATCTCTGGTAGAAGAGTGGCACGCTATTGGAAGTGGACGGTTTGTACGGCAGTCTACCGGACGAGGGCTGGCTGGCTATTCCAAGTGGCTATGGCGTTGCACGACTATGGGCCTGGTTACTGGTATCACCAAGCCCGGTGGAAACCCATGTCTGGGGAAGGGCCGTAGATCACTGTCATGCTCAACTACGATAGGGGTGATGAGGTGAGGATGAAGATTAATGTGGAAGGGGCTAAAGAGGCGGAGATGAGGACTGAAGGAAAGCTGCAGGATGCGATTACGGAGGCGAAAGACTGCGCGGAGAGGCACTGCAGGAGGGACGGAGTGACTGCATGGTTGCAGGTAACGGTCTCGTATCATGAGACTGAGACCTCAATGGACACGGCGGACCTGGAACAGGCCCACGTGGATAGGGACTCAGGTGGGGAAAGTGAAATGAGCGAAGCGGGAGACCGGGAAACGGATCTCAGATCCTGGAATAGACCAGGGGAGATCCAGAGGCACCACCGAGCTGTGAAGCCGGTGGAAGAGGGACCCAAGGCCAACTCTGGACAGTTGACGCCCAGAGGCCGAGGGACATGTGAGGAGCAAAAAAGAGGAAAAAGACACGTGTAGAGAGTGAGACAGACAGCGGAGTCGAGCGGGCTGAGCACGAGGACGGAGAGTGAGCCTACCGCGTTCCTCAGGACAAGTGGGCTCTTAGAGCGGGACTGACGCCGAAACTAAGGGGGGGGGAAGAAAAGCGTGCCTACGCGCGCGGTAGGTGGACGTGCGAGAGAGAGATGCAATGAGAAGGTCAAAGAGAGTGTGCTGGGGTTGACGTCAATACTTACTTGCACGCTTGTATGAAGTGTGCGTTGTTGCTTCCGGTAGGAAGTGCAGGATGGGGCATGAGAGAGAGAGTCTGAATAAGGGAGTCATCCTGAAAAGGAGCGACGACAAAGCTGGCGAGCTCGCGGAGTAGGATTGATGTCAACTGTCTCGTGCAAGCTCGCACGAAATCTAGCTTGGGCCCTGCGAAAACAGAGAGAAGAATGACATGTGGAGTCGGGAGAGCGAGGGGATGCCAACAAAAGAGGTAGACTGCGCTGACGAGCGGAATGCGCGATTTTGCTGGATACAGTTGACGCCAACAACTGTCCCTAAGCACGCTTGCCGTGCATGGTGTTCACATAGTTACAGTGAGTTTTAGTGATGAGGCGAGAGATTGGGAAGAATGGTGTGTGACCGCGCCACGTGGCCTGAGGGTGAGCACCCATTCGAGTTTCTTGTAGCCCAAAGGGAGCGGGCCGATAAGCCGTCAGTCACTGTGAGAGCAAAGAGGGAGCGAAGTGAACGAGAAGGAGAGAAAAGAGGACCAGGCAGGAGAAGAAGGGAAGGGACTCTCCTCACTACTTGTTGACATCATGTGTCTAACTAGAGCCGCTTACAGGGACGGACACTTGGTGAAAAGACCAGGGTCGTTAACACGGCTTCCGCGAGCGAGTCAACACGAAGGTTCAAGAAGCTCGGTTACGTCAAGGGCAGAAGCGATAAGTGTGTGATGATCGATAGAAGCCTGGCTTTAGCGTTACAAGATGGTCTCGCCCCGTGACATCTCATGAAAGGAACTGATGTGTGTGTGTCAGTATGCTGTCAGCCGTGAACGGTTCTTGATGATCAACTGTTTGACCCTTGGACCGTAGGAGTGAGCTTATCTTTTTTTTCTCTCGTTTCTCGCGTGTGATCTGAGTCACTGCAGCTTAGAGATCGTCAGGGAAGGAGTATGGTTAAGATTGAGCCTTACGTGCGTGACTTGATCTGAGAGACGAGCGCGCATGGAAGTTTTCAGTGACGGATTGTACCTTTTTCGTGTTCAACATCTCTAGTGTAGGGAAAATAACCTCCTCACTCCGCTGTAATAAGGGTGTCCTTGGTTGAATCGCTCTGTTAGCGGAGGGCTACCAATTGCTCCCTCAGTCGAGCCACCGAGAAGGTGCTAACGTGGATCCGTCAATTAGAAAGGGCGAAAAGGCTTACCTTCATTGGAGACTGTAGGTCCCACTGACTTTTGCTGCTAAGTTGAATTGAGGCTACTTGCGTTGGCATGAAAGGACTCAGAGCAGAGACTACAGCTTGAACGATCTTATTAAAGACCTTTCTGTGCCCTTGGTGCACTTAACACGGGGATGAGGAGTTTGTGAGCAGTCATACCAGTCGTTATTGACACGCTTGAAGCAGGGAGGAATCTGGTCTGATACTGAACACAACAGTCCATGCAGGTATGGCTGAGGAGTGAGAGTTATGCGACAATGAATCGGGGTGATGAAAGTTTGAGACTGTCTTGGCTTTGGTAATGATAAGGAAACTTTGTCTACAGACCAAAAGTAGCATCTGATCTAATGAGACCGATTCTGAAGTCATCCCGCATGTGACTCAGTTGCACGGGAAGGTACGTGATAGTTGTCGTGATTTGCACTTTTCTTCTATCCTTAACCTTGCTTATGTGTCACTCGGATATAAAATTTGAGTTTGTTTTGAGCGGTGTTTCGACCTTTGTGGGATATTTATAACAGGACGCTGTGCTCTTCAGACCAGGATATCGTGGAGGAATTCTCTGCTCGAGTTTTACTATTATTATTATTATTATTATTATTGTCCAAAGTTTGTTGTTACTTAAATGTAGCAGCTCCGCTGCTCATTAATGAGGGAATGGGAAGGGCAACAACACCGGGCTTGACAAAATGCCTCTGATTCTAACTGCTTGACACGGATATAGAGTTAATGTGAGTAATTTGTCTCAATTTTAACCTCCTTGGATGATTCTTGTTGGACGTTGGCTACAGGCATCAATCAGGGATGTCTGGATATCTACTCCTGTTATACTGAGAATGCCAAAACTAGTCCCCATCCAGTAGGAACTTAGCGATTAAATAGGCAACCCTTTTTAATTGTTSTTTCCTTCCCTTACAACTCATCACTCGGGCCCAACATTCGCAGGGGTATGATCTCAATCGCACTCTTGGGGTCAACCAGGGCGAGTGTTCATAGGTCAGTATGATCTCGCGCTTGAACAATCACACAGATAACCGCACAAACCATGTAACTGTACAAGCATCTGCGGAAAGATCACACCACCATCTGATCGTACAAATTATGTCACCTAGGAATCACAGATAAGGACCGTTGATAGCAGCTTCAATGAACTCACTAGTGCGGGCGACTGTATTCTAGTGCCTCCCTGCGCTTAGTGGAAAAGAAAAATATATATATACATATATATATAAATATATGCACGCCTACTAGATCTGCAAACGAAAAGGGGTGTTATGTGATATGCGTTGTGATCTGAATTTGGTCGACTACACGCCAAAGGGCCTTGTTTCCCTAATCTTGTACCGGAAGTGAAAGATACGGTAAGGAGGAGGGATGCGGAAAGCATGGACACCCTGGTTGTGACGTGTACTTTGCACCAGTCGAGAACGGAGGTCTGGGAAAACAGGGTGTTGAGAGAAACTGAGGAAAGCAAGAAGTTTTTGAGGAAGTTTGTTATGGAGAACACATAAAATCATGATAAACCTATCGAGTACGTTTTCTCTATCTGCGAGCCAAGTGGGAAGCCTCATAGTACTGTTTCATCACTGGAAAGCCTGGAGCAGATCAAGGCAAGAACCTAAGAGTGCATAAGAATGGTCTGATCTCTGTCTCAAAGGTCCCCTTTAGTAAATCCGGTCTGTAAGCAATATACAACGTTTGATACTCCTCACTGTTAACAGAGGGTGGTGTTGAGTACTGTTGATCAATAAGCAGGACCCGACACTGCTAATAGTGTTTCTGTGCATAACGCGACTATCAGTATGCAGGGCTCAGTAATAATGGCAACAATCAACCAACGAATCAATCAATTCTCGATCAGTATTCGGCTCATGATAAGGCAGTACTCTATCGGTATTATAACAGTACCCCGGATGCATGCACATTGGTCAGCAAAACTGCGGTTGCTTCTAATCATTGAGGGATCTTAGCATGAAGGTTCATTACTGTGGCAGATCTTAGACGAATATCGAATCAACAGTTATTTCATCATTCAAATATCCAGCAATCAGCAGCTAAACAGTTTTTCGTGATCAAACATATCAGTTCTCGGATCAGCATTAGGATCAGCGCTCTGACCAGCATTTTGATCAGTATTTTGTTTCTCAATCAGGTAATTGATCAACGGTCACTCAATCAACAATCACTTAGCCGGCAATTATTCGATCAGCTATTCAGACCTGCAATCTGGAACCACAGTCAGAAAGAGCAACTGGAAACTGCAGCCAGGGGGCAGTTTCACTTTAAGAATTAACAATAAAAAAATCATCCAGCTATCAACAACCAGCTATCGACAATGAGTTCTCAGTGATCAGTTCGTAAGTGACCACCTAGTCAATCTGCATCAACTAGTCTACCCATAAGCACAGTTCAGTCCACACCGGTCAGTGAATTAGTGTTGGCCAACCTCAATCAGATCTCTTCCAAGTAGGCAGTTAGGTATGAGTATGTTAGTATCACTAGCTTCAGGAGAGAGGACCTGTCTGTTTTTGTAGTCCTCACTAACTTCGTAGGGGGCACCATTTATGACATCGGGCCTTACCTTAAGAAAGGTCGGGAGTTCCATGCGCACTTTGACACAGTCTGGATTGCAGCGGCTGAATATCTTGAGGAGAAAGAGAAGGAACTCGATGAGAAAGGGGTAAAGTTGTTTCGCAGTTTCGGACCAAAATCCTATGTTGACTACCCCAGGCCTCCAGTACCCTCCTTTCTCACTGATGGATCTTGCTGGGGTGACTTAGTGGACGTAACCAAGAGGTATATTTCCCCTGCGGCAATTGACTATGAAACAGTGACCGAGCCATCCGAGTACCCGCATCTCAGGCGAGGGATTTTCTCCCAGCCCTACCTCCCTACATTATGGGAGGAGTTTTGTGCTATGGCTGACTTCCGTATCATGTGGCTCGGGTGGAAGTGCTCGAAACTTGGAGGGTTCAGGTGACTCTACATACAGAGACCACAGCCTCAGAGAGCACGAAGACATGGCCGGAAGCACAAGAGGCTGACAACTAGATGAGAGATTAAATGTGAAGTTCAGAGGGATGAGTGAGGATTTTTTATTGGTGCTGACCATGCGCTCTTTCATATGTGCCTCCCGAGACTATTATGAGTTCTCATTCTTCCCTTATTCATTTAACCTTGTCATTGTTCCAGTCAGTCAGTCTTGCCTCTTGCATTGTTCTTGGTTGATGGTTGCCTTCGTGGATGTTTTGTTACAGTTCTCAAAATCAGATTGACATAATTGACGCATGCATAGCACCCCATAATTTTATGACTATTATTTTGCATGATTCTCTGTTGTTCCGAATCAAAATAAGAGATTTATAAGACCGGGGACCGGCCAAGACCGTAATTGAAGGGTCTCGCTCGAAGCCAGACGCACACAATACGAAGGGATTTGCTTTAATTAATTTATTTTATTTATTGCAATCACAATAAAAACCCTGCGTGACAGCCTATTGGCTTTCTGGTCGCCCGAAGTGACCCGACTTGAAAAAGTGTGACAACGGGCACTGTCGGGTTGTAGGAGGGAGCCCGCTGAAAGCAAGGCGGAAAAACAAGAGACAGCAATAGAAGGGAGCCGGGAATGAAAAGGGGAATGAATCGGAGCGCATTTCCACGCCTGATTCATTCGGAGAGAGGGACTGCGAAGGAAGGCGGGTTGTGGCAGACGAAACTAAAAGATGCGAGTAGCCAGGGGAGCAGGGCAGTCAGTAAGGAAAGGGAATAAAGGGAACGAACCCGGACAGGGGATAGCGTCGGGTGCATGCAAATAAGAGGTGGGATGGCGGAGAAGGAGAAAAGTTAGTATTTACTCATACGGAGGGCGATTTTGGTGGGGGAAGATGCTAGACAGGGGTTCATGGCCAGGGCGAACCCAATGAAGGAGGCGGATCGGCAAATGGTGGAGTGTAGTGGGAGGTAGGAAGAGAATGGGCTGCGTGGAGCTATGGCGGAGCGAGTAGGACTAGGAGGGAGTCTAAAACGTAGAACCCCGCCCGATTCTCGATGAAAACGGGCGGGGAAAGAGTCGGATTTGGCGTTTTGGAGGGCTGCGAGGTGAATGATGAAGTTTTGGCCAAAGGTTAGTAGATATGGAGGGGTAAAGAAAGAAGATGTGCGGAATGATGGCCAAGGGCGACAAAGAGGAAGAGTGAAAATGTAATAAGTCGGTCGTTTCTTGACCGTTTTTGACGAACCAAGATCCGTTCCGGGGGTTTTAGGCCGGGGCGAACATGATTGTGAAGTCGGATTAGGGAGGAAATTAATAGAATAGGAGTTAGAAAGAAAAAGTTGACCACGGGGCTCTGGCGGAAAGAAGGGGGTGACGTGGGAAACGCATGTTTCGTGCGTTCCCGAATGAATTGCGGCGGAGTGAAAGTCGAATTCATAGTTTGAGGGCAGGGCGACGTCGATGGTAGTGTTAGTTTTAATGACAGGTTAGTAAGTTAGGAGTTAGCCGAGGAATAGGCTGCGCTGGAGGAGAAAACAGAGATGGAATTTCCCATCGTATGGGGGTTGATTCAGTTCGGCTATTTTTCCTTTTTCTTTGTTTCATGCTCATTGAAAAATCGCCACGCCCCTTGTACTGTTTTTTTTTTGGGCTGACCTCAACATGGAAGTCGGCTCGTGCTTCTCTGTAGACCAGGAGAAGACCCATATCGGTTGCGCGTCTTGCGGATAGGAGTAGTATGAGGCCTACCACGAGGTCGGACGCTTACCTATTGACCTGTGCTGTTGGTCCACGGAGGGGCACCAGACTGCATTCAAACCAGGACTCGGATTTCACGATAAAGATGTAATTTAAGTGTTAAATGGGGCATGAGCTGTGTGCGGGAAAAAAAGGCTCTGGAGTGAAAGAGTATCCACCCACGTTCTAACGGAAGATTCATTCGAATTTGCTCATCTACTTTCGCGGGAGGGATAGCGGGCACAACGATTGTGGTTCGCACACACATAAAGAGAGAGAGAGAGAGAGAGAGAGAGAGAGAGAGAGAGAGAGAGAGAGAGAGAGAGAGAGAGAGAGAGAGAGGATATGGCAGAAGCAGAGATGGAAGGTGGGCCTATCAGACCAATTGGAGTCGTACGCTATACTGCAGCAGCACCAGATCCTCCATGATCTGGCGGAGGATTCACTCCGAGTGGTACATCATATTGGATTGAAGGGCGTAAGGCCGACCTCGAGGTAGGAAGACTTACCTGCCGGCTAGTGCGTTGCTCATCCTATTGACAAAGTAGTAGCCTCCCAGCTACGAAGGAAAGGAGGCTGAGACCAAGCGACCGCGTGCGTTCCGTTTCCAGGAGGGGAGAGACCAGAAGGGAGTGGCCCACGGAGTCCGCATACCCGTAGATATGGAGGGGAACACCGCCCACCCCAACCGACGGGAGCGGCGGAGAGTCGAGCCACACGGCTGTATGACGGCCGCTCTGCATGATTAGAGAGCGCAGGGGCAGATTGTGACACGGAAACCTACCTGTCGAGCTAAAGTACAACCACCTGGCTATGCCGCAAGTAGCTTGCTGATAGGTGCGCTGCTGAGATAGCGAGTACCTGTACCTAAGCGTGGCCGACTGCATAGCCGGATGAGCAACGAGGTTGTAAGCTAGACTGCAACTGTTGCACCTTGGTGATTGACTGTGCACGGTTGGCTTGTTGTCGTATCCTGTGTTACTTGCGCAGTGCGGCTGCGCACGACTGTCGGGCACACCTGTCGGCAAGGCTGTTACAGATTGCTGAGTTGCACAGCGGGTATGCACTGTTGTGAATGGTAGCAGACGGCAGCATTGCGGTTGACAAGAGATCACTGCTGCTAGCTGCTGCTAGCCTATGTGTGTTGTTGCTGGCCGCCACGTATCGCTGCTGCATCGGTTGTCTGGCACAGACTGCGGCTACAGTTATTGACAGTGGGGAACTGCTGTGGCATGTCGTGCTCGACTTGCAGGTTATTGGTTGCGGATTGCACGAACGGCTGATGCATGCTGAACGTCCCGTCGACCATGAAAGCAACCCTTATGGCCATATGTTCCAGCTACCCGAAAATCATGAAGCAACCCGAAGTGATGAACGTCTCGAAGACCGTGAAAGAAACCCTTATGACCATCGATTACAGCTCCCCGAAAATCATGAAGCATCCCGAAGTGATGAACGTTCCGAAGATCATCAAAGCAACCCTTATGGCCATTTGTTTAAGCTACCTGAAAATCATTAAACATGCCGAAGTGATGAACGTCCCGAAGTCCATTAAAACAACCTTTATGACCATCTGTTCAAGTTACCCAAAAATAGTCATAAGAATTGTTTTCATGGTCTTCAAGACGTTCATCACTTCGGGACACTTCACGATTTTGGGGTATTTTGAACAAATTGTCATAAGGGTTGCTTTCATGATCTTCGGGACGTTCATCACTTCGAGATGCTTCATCATTTTCAGGTAGCAACCCTTATGACATTCCGAAGCTACCCGAAAATCATGAAGCATCCCGAAGTGACGAACGTCCCGAAGACCATGAAAGCAATCTTTGTGACCATCTGTTCAAGCTACCCGAAAATCATGAAGCATCCCGAAGTGATAAACGTCCCAAAGACCATGAAAGCAACCCTTATGACCATCTGTTCAAGCTACCCGAAAATCATGAAGCATCCCGAAGTGATGAACGTCCCAAAGACCATGAAAGCAACCCTTATGACCATCTGTTCAAGCTACCCGAAAATCATGAAGCAAACCGAAGTAATGAACGTCTCGAGGACCATGAAAACAACCCTTATGACCATCTATTCTAGCTACCCGAAAATCATCAAGCATCCCGAAGTGATGAACGCCCCAAAGATCATGAAAGCAACCCTAATGACCATCTGTTCAAGCTACCAAAAAAACATGAAGCATCCCAAAGTGATGAACGTCCGAAATCTATGAAAACAACCTTTATGACCACCCGTTCAAGCTACCTAAAAATCATGAAGCATCCCAAAGTGATGAAGGTCCCGAAGACCATGAAAGCAACCCTTATGGTCATCTGTTCCAGCTACCCGAAAATCATGAAGCAACTCAAAGTGATGAAAATCTCGAAAACCATGGAAGCAGCCCTTATCACTATCTGTTCTAACTACCCAAAAATTATGAAGCATCCCGAAGTGATGAACGACCCGAATATCATGAAAGCAACTCTTATGGTCATTTGTTCAAGCTACCCGAAAATCATGAAGCATCCCGAAGTCCATGAAAGCAACCTTTTATGGTCATTTGTTCAAGCTCCCCGAAAATCATGAAGCAACCCTGAAGTGATAAACGTCCTGAAGTCCATGAAAGCAACTCTTATGAGAATTTGTTCAAGCCACCCGAAAATCATGAAGCATCCCGAAGTGATGAACGCCCCGAAGACCATAAAAGCAACCCTTACGACAATTTGTTCAAGCTACACTAAAATCATGAACCATCCCGAAGTGATGAACGTCCCGAAGACCATGAAAACAACCCTTATGACCATTTTTTCAAGCTATCCGAAAATCATGAACCCCCCCGAAGTGATGAACGTCCTAACAATCATGAAAGCAACCCTTATGACCATCTTTTCAAGCTACCCGAAAATCATGAAGCATCCTGAAGTGATGAACGTCCCGAAGACCATGCAAGCAATCTTTATGATTATCTGTTCAAACTACCCGAAAATAATGAAGCATCCCGAAGTAATGAACGTCCCGAAAACCATAAAAGCAACCCTTATGACCATCTGTTCTAGTACCCGAAAATCATGAAGCAACCCGAAGCGATGAACATCCCGAAGACCATGAAAGCAACCCTTATGACCATCGGTTCTAACTCCCCGAAAACTATGAAGCATCCCGAAGTTTTGAACGATCCGAAGATCATGAAAACAACTTTTATGTCCATGTGTTCGAGCTACTTGAAAATCATGAAGCATCCCAAAGTGGTGAACGTCCCGCAGTCCATGAAAGCAACCTTTATGACCATCTGTTCAAGCTACCTGAAAATGGTTATAAGGTTTGTTTTCATGATCTTCAAGACGTTCATCACTTCGGGACACTTCATGATTTTCGAGTATTTTGAACAGATAATAAAAGTTGCTTTCATAGTCTTCGGGACGTTCATCACTTCAAGATGCTTTATGATTTTCAGGTAACTACCCGAAAATCATGAAGCATCCCGAAGTGACGAACGTCCCGAAGACCATAAAAGCAATTTTTAATACCATCTGTTCAAGCTACCCGAAAATCATGAAACATCCCAAAGTGATGAACGTCTCAAAGACCATGAAAGCAACCCATATAAGCATCTGTTCAAGCTACCCGGGAATCATGAAGCAACCCGAAGTGATGAAAATCTTGAAGACTATGAAAACAACCCTTATAATCATTTGTTCTAGCTATCTGAAAATCATGAAGCATCCCGAAGTGATGAACGCCCCGAAGATCATGAAAGCAACCCTTATGGTCATCTGTTCAAACTACTCGAAAATCATAAAGCATCTCGAAGTGATGAACGTCCCGAAGTCAATGGAAAGAACCTTTATGACCATCTGTTCAAGCTACCTTAAAATCATGAAGCATCCCGAACTGATGAATGTCCCGAAGACCATGAAAGCAACCCTTATGACCATCTTTTCCAGCTACCTGAAAATCATGAAGCAACCCGAAGTGATGAACATCCCGAAGACCATGAAAGCAACCCTTACTACTATACCCGAAAATCATGAAGCATCCCGAAATGATAAACGTCCCGAAGTCCAGAAAAGCAACCTTTATGGTCATTTGTTCAAGCTACCTGAAAATCATGAAGCACCCCGAAGTAATGAACGTCCCGAAGTCTATGAAAGCAACTCTTATGGACATTTGTTTAAGCCATTCGAAAATCATGAAGCATCCCGAAGTGATGAACGCCCCGAAGACCATGAAAGCAACCCTTACGACAATCTGTTCAAGTTACCCGAAAATCATGAAGTATCCCGAAGTGATGAATGTCCCGAAGACCATGAAAACAACTCTTGTGGTGATCTGTTCAAGCTAACCGAAAATGATGAAGCATCCTGAAGGGATGACATCCCGAAGACAATGAAAGCAACCTTTATGACCATCTGTTCAAGCGACCCGAAAATCATGAAGCATCCCGAAGTGGTGAACGTTCGGAAGACCATGAAAGAAACCCTTATTTTCATCTGTTCAAGCGATCCGAAAATCATGAAGCATCTCCAAGTGATGAACGTCCCTAAGACCATGAAAGCAACCCTTATGGTTATCTGTTTGGGCAAGCAACCAACAACTATGATGACAACAACATGGGCGATGAGAAATCCACAACTTTTCAAATGTGTCCTGAAAATTGAGAATAAGAGTGAAGAAAACATGAGCAATGAAAAAGAACTGGGTCTAAGTTGCATATATAATGTATGTATGATGAAAATTATACGTGTTGTTAACCTTCTCTCTTTGGGAGATCGTCGGCGGATTGATTTCAGCAGTTCGACGTCAACGAGTTATTACATTGGTCGTCATTGCGGGACCCTCCGGCGAATGAAGGTATCAAGGCCCTCTCCTAAGAGTTGAGTTGTCCCCTTCTTGTATGTCGAAAATTTGAAACCCTTATCTTTTGCCTTTCTCACTCTAAGTCTAATCCAGTTTTGAGAGGAAGGCGGCAAGCGGGATTGCAACATGTAGGACCGCAGCAAGAATCTGTGGGGAGTCAGCCCACCGATTGCGGGAGCTCTGTCGGAACCAAGGCGAGGTTCTGGAGGCAGGGAAGCAACAGGTAAACTATCTCTATCTGTATAACCCACTATACCCATGTTTGTCTATTCCCCCTGTAGTTTGATTGGCATATGCATGCCTGTCCCTATGATTTTTGTTTTTTCTTCAGGACATAACCAGACTGACTAAAGGAATGCATGTACAATGTCAGTTTCAATTTCATTATCTGACTGAAAGCAGATTGTGGGATTGCATCTGGAGGAAGGGTGGGAGAAAGGCTGTATTGCATGAAGTTTGACCGGGTCAACCAAAGGCTGAGTCAGTTCCATAAGTTTGGGAAGGCCTGGTGTTGTGTTTATCTTTGGATTGTGTGGAGAGTCAGTGAAATCCATAAGTTTGGGTAGTCAGGCTGCTCTGACTTGTGAGGGTTACTTGTGGTTGACTTTTCAGGAGCCAGTCAAATCCATAAGTTTGGGTAGTCTGGCGGCCTTGTTTACTTTGGGTTTCTGTCGATTTTTTTTTGCCTTGGCTTTAACCAGGCTGAGGGCCAAGACTTGTTCCATAAGTTTGGGTGGTCTTGGTCCAACGCCTCGCACATGATGGAACCACAAGGTTATAACTTCACAATACTTTACTATTGATCTGTTTATGAACAGGTTAGTCAGACAGGGTTCCATAAGTTTGGGTCTTCCTACTATAGCTTATCACCAGCTGAAGAGAGTACTAATTAAAAATAAACTTGTGGTACGGAGGGGCAGACTGAGTCTTGAGCTAAGATTATCGGCTCAGTTATATGCTACCTCAAAAGACTAAGTGCAGATAATTGTATAAATTTTGAATATTTAAACAGTTCAGGGCGACTAGGGTGGCCTAGTCACATGCCCAAAGAAAAGAAAAGTTGTTGTGCCCTGTATTTGTGTATACTCCATGGCTGAGCTAGACATGTTCCATAAGTTTGGGTGGTTTAGCTTTATGCCCTATGTAAGCTGGGTATAAAGGGGATAAATCATTGAAAGACTATGAACTATTGTTTGTTAAGTTTACTATGGGATGATGAGAGTACTTACCTTTGTGGCTTGGCCTGCATGTGACTGAGTGAGGTTACTACTCATTCTGAATTTCAGTTTGAAAGGTGGTTGCTTTAGTTGTTCGCCACGTGCTACAGCCATAGGAGTGAGTTTCAATTCCTCAATTTTTTTAGCTAAATTTATTTCACTTAGGTCAATTTCTGCATTTTCAGGGAACTTTTATTATACTTGGTCTTGTATAAATCTTGGTAAGCCACTTTCTCTACGCGAAGCGCTGTCGAAATTTCCGCGAAACCAAGGAGTTAGCCAGATTTTCTCTTTTTAAAAGTTCAGTTTGTTGGACTTTTATATATGACTTAGTAAAAATCTGGAGAGTCTTCTTTTCTAAAGGGAGTGCTGTCCAAATTATTGCTAATTCGGGGAGTGAGATAAAATTGGACTTTGAAAGGTTGAATATTATTTTTGTTTTTATATTTAGGCTGATATAAATTCTGGAAAAGCACTTTTCCTACGGGAAGCGCTGCCAAAATTTTCTTAGTTTAAGAGGATATAGAATGTATTTTGATAGGTGGCGAGTTTTGTGGCCCACTCTGTATAGAGGAGACTCTGCCGGGGGTCTACCTTTATTTGGGCACTTGCTTAGAGGTAGACTTAGGCTTCGTTGATTAAGATGATTTGAGTGAGATCGTGATATGGGGATTATTCTCCATGGACTTATACATTTAACTTGGGGATTGACCTGTTATGTGTTACAGGTCTTCTTGATCGATTGATTCAGGATTTGGGCTAAATTCAGCTTGATCCTACACGGATCACGTTTTGTTATCATTGATAACAGGTCGGTTGTCGATTCGTCGGTTTACGACTCAACTCTAATCCACTCTTACCACTCAACCTAAAGGTTTTAGCCTTGTGATTTGAATTATTTTGTTGTGTTTTCACCCGGACTTTATTTGAATGACCATTCAAAGAAAAGTACTGAGTATTTTATTTTGAGAGTTGCACTAAGAGTGAGGCTTGTATGACTAAAAGCAATGGGTGTTAATGCATAGAATGGTTAAAGTTGACCCCGTGTAGTGCTTCGACTTTTGGTTGGATCTTTGATATGATTGCAGGTATGTTTAGTGATTCAGACTTTGAATTTGATTGCCTGCGTTCAGATACATGTATATATGGCTAAGAGGAGCCTCACAGTGCCTTGAGTGTTTTGTGCGGTCTATAGTGACCGCGCCTATATGTTAAACAGATTATGTTTTTGAGAGAAAAGGGAGATTCCTTGTTATCCTCTGCTTTTTAGAATTCACAGTTGGACGTTGTAGTCCGTGGCAGCCATCAAAGTCAAACCCCTTGACTTCTCCCAGACCCTAGATGATGGCGCTGGTCTCCAGGGCAATAAGAGACGATTGCCACCACAGGTATTAACCTGTGTACCACCCAGTCTCCGTAGGGTGCAGAAGAGGGGGTGGTTCTCAACCGCACTTAGAGGTTGTCCAGCATGGAGAGATTAACCCTCAAGGCGCATGGCAGCCGACACTTGAGTGTCGAATGCGACCCTCGAGATTAACGAGGACCTCGTGAGTATGGGTACTACACAGTACGCCACCATTGCGACCTCTTGCGTACGCTTGAATTGTGTGTCGATATGAGTTAGCCATGCGTCCGCGCGATTTTATACTAAGTCTCGCGTGCGACGCCTATCCGATTTCCGCATCGAAGAGTTATGGGATGACTACTAAGGGACTAGGAGTGTTGTCGCATTGTTTGTTTTGTGTTGTTCTGTGTATATGTGTGTGTGTATGTTTTATTTTCATGTTCTTTATTGTGGTGTGCGCGTGGAGTGTGGGATGCGTCCTAGTCGACCGGCGACGGTTCGCTTTTGGGACTTCAGCCCCCCCAAGATGCCGATTCGCGTGCTCGTTCGATAGAGGCGTAATACCACGTGTACCCCCTATGCTACAGCGAACGAGAAACGCCCTCGGCTAGTCCACCTCTCCGATTGCAACTGAGCAGCTTTCGTACTGTGGACTGGTAGCTCGGCGGTAATACGCCCACCGAAGGGAGGTGACAACTCCCGTAAGGTGGAGGTAAGTCGTGCCTCGTGTAGGTCCTGTCCTGTCGTAGGGGCTCGCAAGAGGTATGGCTCGCGCACTCGGCCAGAGCGGCTTGCGAAAGTTCCATTTATATTCGCAACGAGGATTGAGACCAACTCCTGCGTCACGCAGTCGGGGGGGTCCCTCGCTGCCCTGTGCGGTACAGGCCTACTGCGGGACAACGCAGAGGTCTGTCACACATAAAAGACATTAACCATCCCTCTGTGCGTCAACACAGAAAGAACACGGCAGCTTCTCCACTATCACAAAACAAAATTACCGCCAGGTCCGCAAGGTCGTGACCTCCTCACTCGATCAGGGCCTGAAGACCACAAATCCCGAAACATCTCTCGATGAAGCTTTTGCGGCCTTTTAAAATTTCACCAATGACCAAGCAAAAACGTGGTCCTCCTCGTTAGACTTTATCATTCAAAATCAACTTACCCTGTCATTAAATCTATTTACTCCCTTCTCATACGAAGGAAGTCTCTCTCAATAGGTCTCCCAACCATCCCTTCTCTATTTAGGATGGACTCTCACACGACCTTTTATTAAAACATCTTCCTTCTCTGAAGATGAGTCTTCCAATAAGCATAAGACCACCTTCCTACGTTAAGGCGTCTCAACCATAAAATAACTCAAACCGAAGGACCAACTTATGGGTCCTTGCCACAACTCAATAAATAAACATTCGGCATGGTAAGCGCTTGGGTCTCAAAACACCCATAAATCCCTTACGATTCTCACACTTTCACAAAAACAGATTGCACTCCTTTTTTTTATACACAACCCTACCACCCGCCCGTGAGCAGATCGCGCGAGTATACTGAAGAGTAGACAGTTCACATTCATTCACATTCACGAAATACACAACACATGAGATGTTTCTCATACATCTCTCTCACAAAACCATCATACATCAAGATAAACCACACATGTGAAAGTGATTGTGATCGTCATATACAAGGGGATAGTCTTTAGATAAAATCTCAACTCACCATTCACTCAGGGGTATAGTATCCCAAGTCAAAAACGAACCAGTATGGTCTTTAGATTACATATATACACAGAGTTGAACAATCTCAACTCAAACTGGTACTCGTATCACACCCAAAAATTGCGTCCCCCCTGACTAGAACTAAAACTGAAGCAGTCTTGATCAGGACGTAATCACATCCCTCAAATCGGAGGAGTCCAAGTAATTCAAGACATATTCAAATATCCAAGCAAGGTAAGACTGGACATCATTTATACACAAGCCTTACAAAGTTCACCTCTAGGTTAGAGAGTCTACCTCGCACACACCGAAGTCTCTTCCCAAGTCTCTCATACCTCTTACATATGTACAACCATCTGGACCTAGACACGAAGTAGGCCCCATATTCCCTTCTCCCAATGATAAGTCTAGTGGAGTAGACTTTCATTTCGCAACAATGTCCTAAAAACCACTCCTTGCTGTATCCGCTCGGAGACATTCCAATAACTCGATTTGAGACAGTCCTAACATACCCCACATATATAGCTTGTTCTATTGGGGTAACTCCTCCTGCAATTCGGGTTGTCTTACCGGACCATTATTACGAAACTCTTTCCCTTTGTACCCTGTGCCTATTTACCGCAGCCACACAATTGGGATTTCTTGCTTATACTTATGGTCTACTCAACTCTCCAGACCCTTCTAACAAAACCTTTCTTCTCCACAACTACATTCAGGAGGCAGTGCTCAATGCTCCATTTCGCCTCAAAGCTTCCCTCTTTGTTCCCCCAGAGATGGTTGGGTCAATATACTCCCCAGCCCTATCGAAAACACCTCCCTCAATATTAGTCCTTATTAGACCACTTGCTTCATCGACCCTTCGTTCTCGACAAAACTTCAGTATATGCCCTTCCTTGGCACAATGTTTGCAAATGTCTTTTTCCCAACTTGCTTCCTTCCCCCCAAAGTCACCCCTACTGCTACCGCGTCCTCTATTGTCATGCCCTCCATTCCCGCGGACCCTCCCAGCCGCTGCCTTTGGCTCCCTCCACTGGTCATGCCGCCTGGCGACACTTGTTGTGTCGGCGGCTGCAACGGTCCCATAGGCTGAGGTCGAGTCTGGGCTACAGGAGGCCTAGGCGGTATCATGCTCACTTGTGGGCCCAAACAAATGCCTTGCGTCCATGGCACGCATGGATATTACATCGGTCACAGACCCACTTGATAACACGGCGCCCACTGCCCATTTAGCCCTTGCTCAACCGACAGAGGCCCGTTTTGTGTTGTTTTGTTCCCCACTTCTTGAGGGGCGGCCGCCACTTGCCGCGAACACTACTCCTTTCCGGTACCTTGACCTCCCTGGGCCAGGTTCCTCGCTCTCCGCTGCGCTTTCGTTAACTTGGGAGGTTCAAGCTCCTCCTTTTTCTCCGTCATCCCCTTTTCTTTGCATCTCCGAGGGGTATAACCAGCCTTTCCACAACAATTACACACCATCTTTGCCCAGTGCTCTCGCTGTCTCATACTCCTTCGTTCCTTCCGATCTGCAATTGTAGACGCTTCCCCGTCAACACGCCTCCTCTTGGGATCAGATACACGGATAGACAAGGCTATGCTGGACTCTTGCTCGTCCTTTACCTCAATCAACTCCTCGCCTTGACCAGTCGGCTCACGTGAGGTGTCCTCTGAAGCCTTCCGTTTGCCTTTCCTGGCTTCATCCAACCCCGACAATCTCTCTTCTAATACCCTCACCTGCCTTTGTATACCACTTAATTCTTCTACTGTTGGCGCGACCCCGACTCGTTGCACAGGGCTTCCCCTCTGCTGAACCTCTGCTCCATCTTCTGAAAACCTTAACCTCAAGGTGGTTTCCATCTCATCACAAGTTCGTGACTTTAACATAAAGGTATATACCTCCTCGCTCTATTCTTCGCAAACAAATAGCGGCAACGTGCTCCACATCGCGTGTTCGTCCCACATCTTTGCGAGACTGAAGTCACGATAGTCGTGTAGGAAGACAGACAAACTCCTCCCCTGAAACAAGAGGGCTCGAAGGTCTGGAGGCATCGAGTCTTGTACTGACTCGCACAACAATACTTTGTTGAGGCACGAGCTCCTCCAGCGTAGGATTTAAGCGAAACCACTTTCTTCCGCCATGCTGTCGATGCGGGTCTGATATGCATAGCAAGCAATAGAGCATCAGATTGCCTCCTAGAATCAGGTTAGGGCAAGAATAATATTTATAATCATTCAGATCGCACCTCTTCTCTCCCTCATCTACACAATAAGACTTTATGCTTTAGCCACTTATTATAACTTTTAAGGGTATTATGAACAATGTACACCCCACATTGGGCTATAAAGAGATCTTCCCTAGCATAAGGCACCCTGAGTTGCCTTCGCTTTGGTATGGGTTCTGCCCATCACAGAAAGCTTCCAGCATACGTCATCCATTACTATGCTAAACATCACACTATACAATCCCTACCCCTGAAGTTTCGACTTCAGATCATTCTTTCCCTAAAATGCGTAATTTCCAGTGTTTACGACCACCCAACCTAGAGAAAAGTAGTAATAATGGTAATATATCACGATAGTATTGCATTTATAGATATCAACAATTCATAATTATAGTACTCATAAAAAACGATATATCACCATAATGACTGACAACAATAATACCCATAATACTCAAAACACATCATACACAAACTAGTCAACAACTCAAAGCATATACAAATATTTCATAACGACAGACCTATATCAAAAGGCGTAACATATGGTAGACACATTACGATTAGAGATACGATCGCCAATAGTTAACTTTCTCAGACATAATATTGGTGAGAGTACCACACTTTACTTCCCCGCTCTAACAAAAGTATACCGTGGCGAGGGGCAGTGTAATCCTTTTCAGAAAGGATATCATCTTAAATCCCCAAGTCGTACTCAAGGGTCAAGCCTCACTACTTCTCCCTCCGATTCCAGCGTCCGTTCCTTGCAGACCCTTGTCAATAAAATAAACAACCTCACCATACACGCTTTGGGTGGTGCCACCCCATCCTTTGCTGGCGAACCCACTTGACACAAAATTAGTTGGTGATTCACCCCCTACTTTTTCGTGGTCAGTACTAGCTGCTTCCTTTATAGACCAAGGTCTAACAAGACTCAAATACTTTCCTCCTTTGCAGTAGTAGTGTAGTTATTTTATCACATAAGATATAACAACAACACCCCTCTATGGACCAGGAACATAGTTCCGGCGTGGGTCTCACTAGGACTCACTAATACCTCCAAGACAAAATTATCACTTCTTCAAAGTCATCTTTTAGGGGAACAATAACATAGGATGGCAACGTTCCTTAGGGTAGACCTTATACATTGACCCTTTCCTGAGAAGTACTTATCTCAAGAGGCGGTCACTTCATTCACCTCTGAATCCGCATCAGATGTGGATTCTGCAAAATATTTCTACCCCCTCTTTGAGGAGCAACCCAAACACAACTTAATAGACAATCACAGATTGATAATAGGACTTGAGACACTTATATAAATCCTTGCACATCAGTAAACTCAAATACATACCTCAAAATAAATAGCCCGTATAAATATTCCTGAAAGAGGATAATTATTGAAATAAATGACATCAGCACATAGTCCTTACATAACCAGACACTAGGCATGCTTGCTTACATTAAATCCGACATATATAGATAAGTTCAACAAGAAACGTTTTAGAAGATAATACTCTCAAGTCCCTAGTTCCAACTCCATAGATTCAAGTGGATGGTCCAAACCTGGAAAGGTTCAAATGAAGGTCTAACATCAACTACAGCTCGTTGTCCTTATCAAAAGTAGGCACAATAGCCTAAGTGTTAGTCCTTTCACTGCTATTCCAACTGCCCTTAGGATCAAATATCCCTTCTTGCTAACAAGGTGCCACACAGATCTACTACTCCTCGTAGTCTCTTCTATAAAGGTCATAGCATGGTATTCCCAGCATCTATCTGCTGACTTATGTGCCTAGTCCAAACACATCACATGGGGCAGATCTCACATTATCATGACTATATAGGCCAAAAAACTACTCAAAACCCAGACTCCAGGATCTTAGTCCATACTAGCCTAACCCTCGTTGAAGTTTTTTGGCGACTTCCAACTTAATAGGCCATTTTACACATCCTCAGGCTCACTCTAACGCAAAGGTACCCAATTGCTCTCATAACCACTCAGATAAATCTTCCAACCATAATGGGTCCCTTGCAGGTCCAACTCTTACAACCATCATACTTACCCATGTTGATACCACCGCATCTCATCTTAGTCATATCAACCATACAAGGCATTGTCCAAAAACTCACCAACTTCTAAATTCAGAAGAGGGTATCAACTCCATCTACCATCATGCTAGTCAGAGTACGTGATCGCACAGTCAAAATGTTTACCCTCCTTGCGCCATCGTTACTGCACTAGCCACAACCATTTCACACAATCAATCTCCACTCGGTCTTTATCCAATACCATCAATCGCCTAACCACAAAAACCCAAAGAAAGTTTTCCACTTTGCTTATCTTTCACAATCCCACACCCGGATGTCGTTCCACTAGGGACAACGGTAGGCAGCCGTTATCCCCAGCAACGGCGCCACCTTTCGCGCGCACACCGTCCAGCCCCCTGTGCTAAATTCTGGGCATTTATGAGAATACCAAGCTCACGGTAAAGTTTAGCATCACTAGGGCGCAACCCCTAGTGTTGGCTGCTGACTGATGCAACCTGGCAGTGGGCCCACGTCTCGCCAGAAGGGGTAAAGATTTAAAGGGGTGTGACCACCCAGGAGGGTTTTGCCAGCCGGGGGGGGGGCGTGGGATAGGAGTCGAGTCTTTTTTTTTTTGAATCGTGATTGAATGATTATCAGGAGAAAAAGCCTATCATTGCGCAACCTGTGAGGGCACTATCGCTAAAATAACAAACGCGGTGGGCCGTAGATCTGGCACGATCACCCAGACTATGGTGGGCCAAGATGGAGACCTAGCCTTCCTGTACTAGACTGCAGGAGGAGTGTTGAGATAAGGTTTATATGTATATATTATGGATTGTGAGGATTGTTGGAGGGAGGCGAAAATGTCTTCTAAGGTCTCGGTTAGGGCCCGCGTCCTTGGTTATGGCCCTGCTCGCAGGGTAGAGACTAAGGGCACGTAACGAGAAGCCGGCGTTTGTCTAGGACGAAGGGGGGAGGACAATTAAGAGGGGCCGTTGAAACTTATGTTGTAGTACGTATGTCCAGTCCACCTGCGTCCTAGTGTGGTGATAATGGAGACCCAGGTTAGAATCCTGACAGCATATAGTTGTAAGGGCTTGGATTCTTGGAGGCCTCAACACTGAGTTTGTCGGCTAATCGGATTGGTTCTTTTCTCATCAGCATTTGGAGTTTTGGATGGATTTATAGCTTTTCGATATTGCGAAGCGACGGGGACGTCGCTCAATATGATCCGGTAAGCTGTTGGTGCGAATCCCCTTACAAGGGTATCCGCCCAGTTTTTTGCAAGCAACTGAAATAAGTTCGGTTTAGAGTTAAGCTACACCACGCCAGGGCGTGGTTGTGTCTGTTGGTTACATTGATAGGATGATTGACTAAAATAAAGAGTGTGTAGGCGTGCGGATTTGAGGCGCGAGATCTCTTTTGATTGATGATTGCGAAGGTCGGTGTTGGTCGCCGACCAAGTTTTTATTTTCTCTGCTTAATTTAGGAGTAAATGGATATCGTCTCCAGATTGGCGTGTTTATTTGTGACCTATGCGTACGTGTGAAGAACGATATCGACAACGAGGAGACCTTAAAATGTTTTCAGTGGGACCGTGTGTTGGGCGGTGTCCGTTTATTTAGGTGTCCGGCGGAGCCAAACCCAAACTTGGGCTTAGCATTAGCGGTTACAGCGTTCGACTTCCGTCGAAGGGATTCAAGGATCGAGACCGAGCAGCGGCGTCGCAGGGATATCAGAGTAGCACGAACGGACCGAGGGGTTAAGGGCCAGGCGGGGCTATCTCCCTTGGTTTTGCCATCGGCGGCATTGGAACGATGCTAGCGGTCTCCTTTTTCCTCGATTTATTATATCCTGATGATTAAAATCTTCTAAATAACTCATTATCTAGCGTCATATTAGTTTTATTTTTATGCCCCGGCGTCCCTTGACTTGGACGCAACATTGAATTTAGTGGTCGTCTCGGCAACCGATGACCTTGAGTACACGCCTCTTTGACGGACCCGTGCAGATTCCGCATGTTTGGGGAATTGGCAAGATTCTCGTGCCCTGCCCGTCTTGGAATGCTGACTGAAGAGTTCAATGTGCATGCAAGCCAGTGGGAGCCAGGCCCTCAAGGAGGAAGAAAACAGGATGGTGGGGCACTCTGAGGGGGCAATCCGTCGCCCACCGTCGACAACGAGAGGTTTACATGTGGGCGTGCCCGGGGGACAGTCGAGCAGAGCGGTCGGTATGCTGTAGAAACCGCTGCAGCAACCGCCCACGTAAAGACCCCTCCCCCACTTTGACTTCAAAGTTCTAATTTGAATTTTTGCTACTACCGCAGGGTCTGCATCGGGGCCCGCCTCGCCTAGGCCTACTCGTCAGGCCTCGCAGCGGGCCCGGACCTTTGACCCCATGGCCTGCACTGAGAAGTTTGGGGAGGCCCGAAAGATCGGGAATTGTGCCATAAGCACAGAAAACGGCGTTAGGCAGCAGGGGGCTGAGGTAGAAGCAGCGGGGCGCAGCGCTAAGGCAAAATTAGGCAGAGCTAACGAGCGGGCGTTGTCGGGTTGTAGGTGGGAGCGGCTGAAAGCAAGGCGGAGAGACAACAGGCAGCAATAGAAGGGAGTCGGGAATGAAAGGGGGAATGAATCGGGGCACATTTCAGCACCAGATTCATTCGGAGAGAGGGACTGCAAAGGAAGGCGGGTTGTGGCAGACGAAGCTATAAGGTGCGAGTAGCGAGGGGAGCTGGGAAGTTAGTAAGGAAAGGGAATAAAGAGAACGAACCAGGACAGGCGATGGCGCCGGGTGCATGCAAATAAGAGGTGGGATGGAGGAGAAGGAAAGAAGTTAGTATGTACTCATATGGAGGGCAATTTCAGTCAGGGAAGATGCTAGACAGGGGTTTATGGCCAGGGCGAACCCAATGAAGGAGGCGGATCGACAAATGGCGGAGTGTAGTGGGAGGTAGGAAGAGAATGGGCCGCGCGGAGCTATGGCGGAGCGAGTAGGAGTAGGAGGGAGTATAAAGCGTAGAACCCGCCCGATTCTCGATGAAAACGGGCGGGGAAAGAGTCGGATCTGGCATTTTGGAGGGCTGCGAGGTGAATGATGAAGTTAGTTTTGGCCAAAGGTTAGTAGATATGGAGGGGTAAAAAAAGAAGGTGCGCGGAATGATGGCGAAGGGCGACGAAGAGGAAGAGTGAAAATGTAATAAGTCGGTCGTTTCTTGAGTGTTTTTGAAGAACTAAGATTTGTTCCGGGGGTGTTAGGCCGGGGCGAACATGATTGTGAAGTCAGATTAGGGAGGAAATTAGTAGAATAGGAGTTAGAAAGAAAAAGTTGAGCACGGGGCTATGGCGGAAAGAAGGGGGTGACGTGGGAAACGCATGTTTCGTGTGTTCCTGAATGGATTGCGGCGGAGTGAAAGTCGAATTCATAGTTTGAGGGCAGGGCGACGTCGATGGTAGTGTTAGTTTTAGTGACTGGTTGGTAAGTTAGGAGTTGGCCGAGGAATAGGCTGCGCTGGAGGAGAAAACAGAGATGTATTTTCCCATCGTATGGGGGTAGATTCAGTTCGGCTATTTTTTATTTTTTTTTTGTTTCATGCTCATTGAAAAATCGTCGCGCCCCTCGTACTGGGTTGTTTTTGGGCTGACCGCAACATGGAAGTCGGCTCGTGCTTCTCTGTAGACCAGGAGAAGACCCATATCGGTTGTGCGTCCTACCAACAGGAGTAGTGTGAGGCCTACCACGAGGTCGGAGGCTTACCTATTGGCCAGGGCTGTTGGTCCTCGGAGGGTCACCAGACTGCATTCAAAGCAGGACTCAGATTTCACGATAAAGATGTAATTTAAGCGTTGAATGGGGCATGAGCTGTGTGCGGGAAAAGAAGGCTCCGGAGTGGAAGCGTATCCCTCCACGTTCTAGCGGAAAATTCATTCGAATTTGCTCATTTACTTTCGTGGAAGGGACAGCGGGCACAACGATTGTGGTTCGCACACACACAGAGAGAGAGAGAGAGAGAGAGAGAGAGAGAGAGAGAGAGAGAGAGAGAGAGAGAGAGAGAGAGAGGATATGGCAGAAGCAGAGATGGAAGGTCGGCCTACCTGACCAACTGGAGTCGTACGCTATACTACAGCAGCAGCGGATCCTCCATGATCTGGCAGAGGATTCACTCTGAGTGTGTTTCCCTTTCTTATACTCGAGCCTATCGTCTGTCCATAGACAGATTGCGCGAGTACACAAAAAAGTAGACAATTTACACATTTTACATTCAAAAAAATGCACAAGATACACCCTGTACACCTCTTGCACAAAAAATCATCGTACATCAGGATAAGTCCACACTTGTGAGAGTGATTGTGATCGTCAAATAAAGAGGTAGTCTATGGTCTTTATTACGTATAGGGTCGAGATATCACAACTTACAAGAACAAAAATAGTCTTAAGGACACACGTATACTCAGAGTTGAACAACCTTAACTCAAAAATAAATGAGTGTGATCACTATATCACCAATACACTCAAGGTTGGGAAAAGTCCCAATTCGAAAAAGAATCAGGGGTGATCACAATATCACCAGGTATCTCACAAAAGTATCACGACCTCAATAATCGTAATTGGAAAACGGTTGTAATCATAACAATATCACAGACGTCGGCTTAAAGAATCATTTTTACTCTCAGCTTGTAGATCGTATATATTTTTAAGAACAAAATAACAACAATAATATATTGTAATGCTATGTATTATAATGGAGAAAAAATAACTATGAATAATTATGCCATGATCAAGTGAATTTTTCCAACCATGAAGGTTTTCAAATGCAACAATTATAAAAGTATTATACTATACTTCCCGAGTCTGACTAACTCCTTGGATTTGCATAAATTTCGGCAGCGCTTCCCGTAGAGAAAGTAGCTCACCAAAATTTATACAAAGCCAAGTATAATAAAATATCATCCCAGAAAATGCAGAAATTGACCTAAGTAAAAATAAACTTAGCGCAAAAAATGCAAGAATTGAAACTGACTCCTAGGGCTCTAACACGTGGCGAGCAACTAAAGCAAGTACTTATCAAACTGAACTCAGACTAAGTAGTAGTCTCACTCAGCCACATGCAGGCCAAACCAAAAAGGTAAGTACTCTCACCATTCCAAGGTCAACTTAGCAAACAATAGTTCATAGTCTCTCAATGATTTATCCCTTTATACCCAGCTTACATAAGGCATAAAGCTAGACCACCCAAACTTATGTAACATGTCTAGCCCAGCCATTGAATATACACAAACATAGGGCACAACAATTTTTCTCCTCTTTGGGCATATAATTAGGCTACCCTAGTCACCCTGAACTGTTTAAGTATCTCAACTTTATATAATTGTCTGCACTTAGTCTTTTGAGGTAGCATATAACTGAGTCGATCATCTTCAGCTCAAGACTCAGTCTGCCCCTTCGTACCACAAGTTTATTCTTAATTAGTACTCTCTTCAGTTGGTGATAAGCTATAGTCAGACCACCCAAACTTATGGGACCCTGTCTGACTAGCCTGTTCATAAGTAATATAATAATAAAAGTATAATCAAGTTATAGCCTTCTGGTTCCAGCATGTGCGAGGCGTTGGACCAAGACCACCCAAACTTATTGAACATGTCTTGGTCCTTAGACTGATTCAATTCTCTGAAAGCAGGAAGAGGCTGAGCCACCCAAACTTATGGGACATGCTTAAACCTCCTCGTTTAGAAACTAAAGAAACTAATAAAAAAACAAAATAAATAAGGCAACCAGGCCACCCAAACTTATGAGACAGTGTCTGGTTCCTAAAAAGTCAATCACAAACAACCCCCGCGACTCAGAGCAACCAGACTACCTAAACTTATAGAATGGTCTGATTCTTCATGCAATTCCACAGCACTGGGTCTCCCCAAACTTATGGGGACTTCCCAGCCTCCAGAGCAATCAGACCACCTAAACTTATAGAATGGCCTGACGCTCCACACAATCCAAAATAAACATAGCATTGGGTCTCCCCAAACTTATGGGGACTTCCCAGCCTTAATCGACTCGGACCTAGTCAAACATGCAGTACTGCCTTCCTCCCAACCTTCCCCCAGATGCAATCCTATAATCTGCTTTCAGTCACATAATAAAACTGAAACTCACATTGTACATACATTTCGTTACTTATTCTGGTTATGTCCTAAAAGTCAGACTGAAAGTCAAAGTAGAGGGGGCATGCAGTATATTCAGTCAAAGTATAAAGAGAAATATAGATAGGGGCTATAACCGGATTTATAGAGGGAAAGCAACGTTGACCTTTCAGTTCCCTGCCTCCAGAACTCCTCCTGAGTTCCGCCAGAGCTCCCACAATCAGTGGGCAGACTCCCCACAGAGTCTTGTTGTGGTCCTACGGGTTGCAATCCCGCCTGCTGCCTTCGTCTCGTAACCAGGATTAGACTGAGAGTAAGAAGGATAGAGAAAGAGGTATCAGACGCTCGAGATACAAGAAGGGGATAAACTCAACTCCCAGGAGAGGGTCTTGTTATCTTCCTTCACCTGAGGCCCCCACAATGATGACCATTATGCTGCAGCTTGGTCAAATTGGAGTCAAATCACCAACCGTTGACCCTCCTGACAACTCTCTAAGTTGCAACATTGACACCCATTCGCAGCAATGTCACCTTGGACAGATTCCAATTACCCCCCCAAAATGCCATGCTCCACCCTCTGATCCAAGCGCAGGAACATAGCTCACGAAACGGTGTTTAAATAGTGCACACCCCCGCGTCTAACTCGAACTTGGCTACAGTAGTCTTAGTGCCTATGGGCGGGGAGCAGCCTTGGCACAGGCTAATCAAAAACACACATTCCGCCAGGCAGCAGCCGAGACGTAACAAAGCTAACACCTCGCCACTCAAAACTGTTCTGCAATCCCTTGAGATGTTTTGCAAAGTTCAACGAAGGCCGCAACAGCAGTCTATCGCAAACGTACCCCTTATTGCATCACATATCTCTTTTTCTTGTTCAAAATGCAGATAAAAACATGATAGTAAAATCCCACAAAGGATACCGCGCACATGGTGCACGTGCGAGGTCAGACCGTATCTCAACAGGTCATGGTATTAAACATAAGTATTGTGCCATGATCAGTGGTGTACGACACTAACCATAAATCTACCATAGCAGCATTACACGACTAGTGCAGCAATGCTTAGTCAATAAAAGCATACCAGTCCCTAGGTGACGACACACAACAAACCGTAGTAGTCTGTATACAGTCAATAAGGCAGACCCAGTCGCAACAAATGGTCGGATTTCAGTTCTACTGTAGCTATCAATCTATGAGCACACACGACGAGTATTGAGATCACTTTCACCGAGAAGGAAGTGTGATCACGTCGCTAAAGTGTTTGTCTGTAAGAGAAACCAACCGTCGAGCCAAATGTCGCACCTCTCCGCCGAGGAAAAACACAGGCAGAGCGAGGCAGGCTTGAAGCTTCGTGGCTACTATCGCAGTTTGGTCGGTAAGTATCGTCTCTCCCTTCTCTACATCAGTCTCTCGTTACCTCTCTTTCACCTTCGAATGTACCTGGCTCGATCCCCGTCCAGATTCATCCTCCTCGACTTTCCCTTTACTGTCTCCACAATTCCTCACTCCCCGGCCCTCCTTCACTATCCTCCCGCTGTCGGGCGCAATCGGTCCGGCACCGCACGGGGGCAGCGCGGGACCCTCCCGGCCGCGTCACGCAGGAGTTGGTTTTCATAACCCTTCGTCGCAATATACATGGAGCTTCCGCAAGCCGCTCCGGCCGGGTGTGCCAGCCATACCTCTCGCGAGCCCCTACGACAGGATAGGGCCTACGCGAGGCACGACTTACCTACACCTTACG
>BFEA01000066.1:3467906-3479076 GCA_003427395.1 Chara braunii
ATGAAAGCAGAATTAATCTCTAACTCTGGAAAGTCAAATTCTGTCTAACTCTCTGAATTAGTAGAAATTTGGGCAGCACTCCCTTTAGAAAGGGAATCCCTTTAGAAAGCGAGACTTCCCAGATTTATACTAAGTCAGATATGAAAGCATAATTAATCTCTAACTCTGGAAAGTACAATTCTGTCTAACTCTCTGAATCAGTAGAAGTTTGGGCAGCACTCCTTTTAGAAAGGGAGACTTCCCAGATTTATACAAAGTCATATACGAACTCGAACAACAGTTCGAGCTCAACTTTCAGACTGAATTTAACTAACTCCTTAATTTTGCAGAAATTTCGGCAGCACTCTCTCTAGAAAAGTGTTATTCCAAAATTTATACAAGGCTAAGTTCAGAAATTTGAGAATAACTTTGACTTCTCAAAGTCCAATTTTGTCTAACTCCCTGAATTAGTAAAAATTTGGGCAGCACTCCCTCTAGAAAAGGAGAATTTCCAGATTTATACTAATCCATATATGAAAAAGACAAGCTGAACTCTGACAGTCAAAAGTTGATTAACTTCTTGGATTTGTAAAAATTTCGGCAGCGCTTCCCGTAGGAAAAGTAGTTTGTCAAAATTTATACAAAGCCAAGAATAAGAAAAGATCTCAGAAAATGCAGGAATTGACCAAAATAAAAAAAAACGTTATTACAGAAAATGCAGGAATCAACACTAACTCTTATGGCTCTAGCACGTGGCGAGCAACTACAGCAACTACCTATAGTAATGAAACCCAAACAAACTAGTCATCCCATCAAGTCACAAGTAAACCAAACTACGAATGTAAGTATTCTCACCATCCCAAGTTCATTCCATATAAATAGTTCATGAATCTTCAAGTTCTTGAATCCTTATACCCATCTTACATAAGACATAGAGCTTGGACCATTCGCCATGAAAACAATGCCCAGCTTGTCTTTATGATATACACGAACAGATTGCACAACTACTTCTTTCTTCTTTTGCGCAGATGACTAGGCGATTCTCCATGGAAACAATGCCTAGTCGCCCTGAGCTGTTTAAAAAATTTAGTATTTCTCTGACTTTGTTTTTAAAAGAAAAAGCAAATATGGGCAGGGGACTGAACCATTCATAGTAGAAACAATGTTCAGCTTGCCCAAACTATTTTCATTTATACTTTGTATTTTCCTTTTTCTCTTCTTAATGATATGGCTTAACGCCGGACCATTCTCAGTAGAAACAATGCCCAGCTGCCAGTTCACATGCAAATATACATAAAATACTTTCCTTTATACTTAGTTTAAATTATGTGCGTGGTTTTCAGGCTAAGCCATTCACCATGGAAACAATGCTTAGCCTTAGACCAAAAATCCTCCCTCAGAATAAAACAAGAATTTAAACCCTTTCAATCAGACAACCCTCAAAGTTAACTAAGGTAGCCAGGCCATTCACAGTAGAAACAATGCCTGACTCCCCAGAAAACAATCAAATAAACACAGCGACCAGACCTTTGACAGTAGAAACAATGTTTGGTCCTTAAGAAAACAAATAAACATAGCCCTGAGCCATTCACAGTAGAAACATTGCTCAGGCTTTGGTTGACCCGGTCAAACGCATGCAGTCTACCTTCCTTCCACCTTCCCCCAATTCATCCTTAGTCTGCTTTCAATCAGAACAAARTAGAAAC
The DNA here is from genome assembly GCA_003427395.1 of Chara braunii. Lineage (NCBI taxonomy): Eukaryota > Viridiplantae > Streptophyta > Charophyceae > Charales > Characeae > Chara > Chara braunii. Next base: position 3,469,592 of record BFEA01000066.1, read on the forward strand.
TTAGGCTTCACTCTCACACATTCTTTCCAGTTAGTCTGATTAGGTCCTGAAGAGAAAGCAAAAACCATAGGGACAAACGCATGCATACATCAGCCATATTGCAGGGGGATAAACAAACATGGGTGGTAGTAGGTTGTACAGATGGAACTGGTTTACCTGACGATTCCCTGCCTCCAGAACTCCTCCTGAGTTCCGGCAGAGCTCCAGCAATCGGTGGGTGGACTCCCCACAGAGTCTCGACGCGGCCCTACGGGTTGCAATCCCGCCTGCCGCGATCCTCTCGTAACCAAGGACTAGACTGAGACTTAGAAGGGCAGAACGAGATAGATTTGAGACTCTCAGATCCAAGGATGGTGCTCTCAGATTCACAAGAGAGGGCCTTGTGATCTTGGATCGCCTGAGGGCCCCGCAATGGCGGCCAACTGACAGCTTGGCCTATGAAATCAAACTGCTAAGGTAACCCCTCCTGACGAACTCTCCTGCCCGCAGCACTTCTCAAGTCTGGGCCACCCCTCCTCAACCTCGTTGTGGGTGCATAACAGTCTGCAACAGTCCCTATGCACAACAACAATTTCCTAGTGGCGATCACCAGCGACAGCGGCATCTGCCAGCCTCAACAATCATGGCCCGCACTCAGTCCACAAGCATCGCAGCATCACCCAGCGGTCAACAACACACAGTATGCAGCAGTAGATTCGCCTTAGTAGTTCGAACACTCCCTTCCCACGCTACACCATCGTCTCTCGTGGTGAGCCTGTAGTCGCATGGCTCTAAGCGGTTACCCTCAAGGCAGCGCAATCATCCATAGTAGACTCGGCAGTCGCCGCTGCAGCACAACAGCCGAGGCGACCGGCAGAACGGAGATCAACATCGCTCCGGCCCGGCTGTGGAACATAGGCTGCGATCGGCTATGGACCGTGGCTGAGCTTGGCTATAGGACCCAAGCTGAGGTTTGTCTGTGGGACACAGGTTGGACTCGCTTTTAAGAAGAAACATCACTCAGTCGGTCGTGGCAAAAAACTGTCACGGCCAGCAGGAGGGTCTTTCCTCTCCTATTAGTTTGGCAATGTCCGGCGTCGAACTTGAGTCCGTACTTCAACAGCCCAAAGTTGTAGTAGCTAAGTGAGGTACGTCCGCACACTAATATCATTACAGTCTGCCAACAACACATGGCCTCCGGATCATGCTGACAGCGGCCAATCACCGCGACCTTGCCTCGGCCCCCTTCAAAATACGCAAGGCGGGGACGAATCTTCTGTTAAAACGCCGTCAGGTGCGTCACCCGGTGGGCACAAACGCTATGACCAAACCCACCCCGAATACGACGAGCAGTAGCTCGCAGCTACAGCCCCCGATCCAGTCAATCACACGATGGCCAAAACGACGATGTGCAACATACCCGTCTAGGCAAACCTTGCAAGGGCGGGCCACGCCGGCCAATCAGACCGAGGCGGACGAGTTTTCCCGTTTAACTATGGCAATGCATGATGGTACCCCAATGCCTTCTCCCTTTATGCTCGCGCACGGCCAATAGGTAGGTCTCCGGCCAGGCCCGGTCGCATCATGCAAATTCGAATGGATCTTCCGCCGGGAAAGGGATGGATACATCCGCCAGACAAGTCTTTTCCCAACGCCCCTCTCTCTCCGCCGTAGCTTCGCGCGGCCCCTTTTCTACTAATCTTCCTTTCTACTAATCTTGTTCGAAAACTGACCTTACCTCCGAGGTCGCCCAGCCATAAAACCCCTGCATAGCACTTTCTCCCGTCTGATTTCATCGAGGATTGGGAGAATAACGACTTCTTCCTCTATGCTCACTCCTACCTCCGCCATAGCTGGTCGCACTGATCTTTCTTTCTAACTCCTATCCTACTAACTTTTATCTAAAACTAACATCGTAGGACGAATTGCCCTGGCCTGAAACCTTAGTTTCGACTCTTCCCCCGCCCGATTCCGTTAAGGAACGGGCGTGCTACAGCGTCTTTCCCCTCTCTCACAACTACTTTCTCCGAATGAACCCGGCGCCGAAAAGCGCCTTGGTTCATTCCATCTGTTGATTCCTCCCCCAACTCTGTGCTGCGCTGCACCGCCCGGCCAGCCCTCCACCCAGGTCCGTTCGTCACGCCGCTGCCCGTCACTCAACTTTCTACCCTGCTGCCCTCCTTGTCGGATGTATCCGGGGCAAAACCGCGCCCGGGTTCGACTATTCTTTTCCGTGGCCGCCCGCTCGCTGCCTGGCCTACTCGCTGCTGAGTAGCGCAGCGCCCGTCTCCCTCCCCGTGCTCCGCCGCCCTTCTCCGTTCGAGCCGTACTAGACTGCGGGCCAGCCAGTACACCGCCACAGCGTCGCCCACCGGTCTGCGCCGTCTCCGAGAGGAACTGCGACTGAACCCAACTACTAAACGGCTCGATTAGTCTCCGCCCCTATACCCAAGTCCAATCGCCCCTACGCCCGAGTCCGTCGAGCGGTGAGCTCGCCCGGTATCTTTGCCAACCCGCAGCCGCCTCCTCCAGGCCGCCTTTTCCCCGACAAAGCTCGCCGCCACTTCGGACCTCCAATAGCCAGTCCCCACCAGGATGGCCGGTCACCGCACGGCCTACTACAAACCTTGCACGGGCCTTGGTGGACCCGGCCCGGTGCAATTCTCGACCATAGTAGGAATGTTCCCTCGCGGGAGGCTTGGGCATGAATATCGCTACTACGGGGTAGTTCTGGCGCAGCCGCAAAAACAGTTTGTAATTGTACTTCCGGCAACCCCGCAAATACAACACACCCCCACGCTCTCCTACCGCAGTTCCGCGTCCCAAAACGGGACGCGGTAGCAAAGGGATCCAGAACAATACCCGAAAAAGAAACTAAAGTAAAACAACCGTAACGTAGGGGAACCGCGGGTTCGTTGGCACCCTGCCAGCCCCCGCGGATCGGGCCCGCCGCCTCGCCTGCTAACAAAACCAAGGGGGATAGCCCCGTCGGGCCCTCAACCCCTTTGGCTTGGCTCCACGCTACTCCGCTGCTGCCACGCTGACGCCCGCTAGTCTCGATCCCCGAACCTCCATAGTAACAGTCCGTTGTCGTAACCTATAGGCTATGCCCAAGCCTGAGACCAACGTCCGCAAAGTACTATACAAGGCAGTGTGGTGCGGCGCTTTGGGACAACAACCCGGCTGCGCGGCTTCCAATGCCCACGCCGGCTTGCTCATACTATGCCATAATTGCCCCGCGCGCCATCCTACGACATCCCGCTCACCACACGAAATCACGCCATCATTGTCGATGCCGTCGTCGGGGTCGTTCTCCACACGCGCGCTTGACCTACTAATCAAAAAGAAAGCATCCTTAATCCCTGCTTAATAAATAATAATAATATCACCAATCGAAACGACCGAGGTCCGAGCCGGCTTTACGATAAAATAACAGAAAAGAATCACGCGCGCCTTAAACCTGCGCGCCCACGCACTCGCTATTGCGGTCAACCACCTAGTCAAAGCAATTACTGACGCAGCCGCGCTGAGCGCAGTATACTTAGACTCTAGACCAAAACTATTTTCCGTCACTTGCAAAAACCAGGGCGGATACCCTTGTAAGGGTATTCGCACCGACAGCCTTACCGGACCATATTAAGCGACGTCCCCGTCGCTTCGCCAAATCTGAAAGCTATAAATTCATTCACACTCCAAATGCTGACGAAAGAAGTGAGCCAATCCGATTAGCCGACAAACACAGGGTAGAGGCCTCCATCAAACCATGCCTTCACAACTATATGCTGCCAGGTTTCTAACCTGGGCCTCACACCGTCCAGAAATTAGGACTCTGGCAGCATAAGTTCCAAGGACGTTCCCAATCGTCCTCTCCCCGGTCCTAGACAACCTTCGGCTTCTCGTTGGGTGTCCCTAGTCCTGGCGAAAAGTAGGGACGCGGGCCTTAACCAAGACCTTTGAAGACACTCTCGCCTTCCTTCTCAAAATCTCTCGCAATCAAATACATATAAGTATATATGTAAACTTGATATCCACTCCGCTCTTTCTGCAGTCTAGTACAGAAAGGTCAGGTCTCCATCTTGGCCCACCATAGCCTGGTTGATCGGACCAGGACTACGGCCTACCGCATTGTTATTTAACAGCAGTACCCTCGTTGGTTACGCAATGATAGGGTTTCTCCTGATAGGCACTCAATCAGGACCTCCCAAAATCTCAACCTTCACTATCCCACGGAGTAATTTCCCTGGGGCGGGTAACTCCCCTTAAACTCTTACCCCGTGGTCCCGCAACCAGGTTGCGCCGGTTAGCAGCCATCCAATGGGGTTACGCCTTAGAGGTACTAACTTCTTTTCCGTTAGCTTGACCTTTCTTCAATATGTCTTAGAACTAGCACCAGTGGTTAAACGGGTGCGTCAAAACAAAATCACAGGCCCACTGCGCGATACGCAGGGGTCCGAAGGCATTTACCAGCCCTCCTTTAATAGGCATGGCCTCCTTCGCACGCTTACAAGCAAAATCACCGCTAAATCCACCAGGCCGTAACCCCTGACTTGATCAGAGCCAGCAGCCACCCACCCTAAGACATCTCTCGCCCTGTACTCATTGCGACTTTCTCAAACATTTCAAACAAAAAGTGGCCCCTTTCCGTCAGACTTTATCACCCATCGAACAACTCATCATGCCATAAATCAATTTACTCACTTCTGAGGATGAGTCTTCCAACCAAAAACCATTCCCCTTTTCCAACAATCCAAAAGGGACTCTCTTCATAAACAAAACACCCCCTCTTCCAAAAATCGCGAGGGGTCTCGCCATAAAACAATACATTCCCTCTTCCCGAAATCACGAGGGTCTCATCATAAATCAAACACCCCCTCTCTCAAAGTCACGAGGGGTTTCGTTACATCACAAAACATCACAAAACATCCCTTCTCTTTTCCAAAATCTAAGGGGGTCCCATCATAAAACAGAACATCACTGAGAGACCATCTTATGGGTCCTCATCACAACTTAGATAACTTTCACAGACGGACTGCGCTTCCTCCCCTTATACTCTGCCTTATTAGCTGCCGTGGGCAGGTCGCACAAGTATACYGAGGAGTAGACARTTTTACTTRCAATCATATTCACATACCCAAGATACATAAAAKGTTTTTCACACATTGTCCACACAAACTCATCATACATCAGAGTACAACCRCACATGTGAGAAAGACAAGTGATCGTCACATATAAGAATGGTCCCTGAAGGAAACCTCATCATAATATACACTCAGGGAATACAATGTCTCATACAGAAAGTGCCTCCAAATCATAGCTTGCTCAACTCAAGCCACACCAAACCCACACTGACAACTACCCTTAGAATACATGTCAGATCTGTCTCTCAAAGGCCAGGGCGTAGGCCTACCTAAATATGTACATTGTTTGGTGAAAATATATAAAAATTTCAAGGGATCTATGAGTCTTTTGAGACTCAAATGCTTGTGTATGTCAAATGATTGTTGAGTTGAGACGAGGGCCCACAAGTTGGTCTCTCAATAATAAGTGTTTTATGGTTGATTGCCTTCCATGTGGGAGGTGGTTGTGAGATTATATGAGCGACTCCCCTTCAAAAGTGGAAGGTGGTTAAATAATTTAAAACGGCATGAACGACAGTTTGGATGATAAAGTCTGATGAGAAAGACGAAAAAAAATATTGTTCTCTTGGTGAAATTTTGGAAGGTCACAAATTGGTGAAATTTTGAAAGATGTTTTTAAGATGTGTCTTATGTTTTACTGTGACCAAGTGGGAGTCCACGACCCTGTGAATCTGACAGTGAATTTTTATGGATTTTGGAGAGTATGCAGTGCTCTCTGTGTTGTCCCATAGAGAACTGGTAAATGCCTTTGAGAAAGATAGACCTTTGCGTACTCTCGCAGTGGGCCTGAGATTATTACGACACACCGTCCAGTCACTATGATGCTAATCTTAAGACATACATGAGACCCAGCTAGGGGTTAATCTGGCATCACGAGGGCGCAACTCCTAGTGTTGGTTGCTGACCGGCGTAACCTGGCAGCAGGTCTACGGGATAGGAGTCGAGTCTGTCGTGTTTTTTTTTTTTGGGTCTTGATAGGATGTTTATCAGAAAAACTGTCTATCGTTGCGCAACCAACGAGGGTACTGCCGCTAGTATAACAACGTGGCAGGTCGTAGATCTGGCTCGATCAACCAGACTATGGTGGGTCAAGATGGAGATTTGACTCTCATGTACTGGACTGCAGGAGGGATCTGTGATGAAAGTTTTTATATTTTTGTGAATATTTTGTGAGAAAGGACAAAATGCCTTTAAAAGGTCTTGGTTAGGGTCCGCGTCCTAAGTTATGACCCTGCATGCAGGACGATGACTAAACAGGACACCCAACGATGAGCCAACTTATGTCTAGGACAAAGGAAGGGGATTATCAATGACTACTTGGAACAAACTTAACATTGTAGTACGAATCAAGTATCCCGGTGTCCAAGGTCTGGTCACAGGAGACCCAGGTTGAAACCCTGACAATGATTAGTTGTGACTGATGGTCATTTGATAAGATCCTCAAACGGAGTCAAGTTGGCTGATCGGATTGGTTCTTTTCTCGTCAGCATTTGGAGTTATGGATGAATTGATAGTTTTTTATTATTCGAAGAGACGGGGACGTCGCTTAATAAGATCCAGTAAACTGTCGACGTGAATACCCTTACAAGGGTATCTGCCCAGGTTTTAGCAAATGACAGAAAAGACTTTTCGGTTCGAAAGTTAAGGACGTTGCGCAAGTCGCGGCTGAATTTTCTTCTGTGACTAAGAATGTGAGACTGTTTGAAAGGAGTAGGAAGTGCGTAGGTGCGCAAGTTTTGAGGCGCGTGTGTTCTTTTATTTTTGATATTATAAGATCGACACAGTTGCCGACCAACTTTTGGTTTTGATTTAATCAGGACTAAATGATTTTTCTTTCCCTCTTCATCAACGAAATTGATTATGGCGCGTACGCAAGTACGGAGATTGACATAAATAAAAGTTCGAGCTTTCTACCGCTAAGAAGGAAAAGGCGTGGGCTTGAGGCAAGGAGTGGCGCGTACGGTGGTTGTGAGCGGAGCGGAGCTCTTTGTATGGTAAGTGACTGCGCCTCCGTGGTCATGGGTACGGTTGCAGACCAAGGTATGGGCTTGGGGCGCTTTGGTAGGCCTGCGCGAGGCATAAAGACATAACTTAACTTGCGGTTATTAGTCCCAAGTTTGGGCTTAGCCCTATAGGTTACGACTTTGGACTGATACTACGAAGACCCGGGGATCAAGGTCAGCAGCCGACAATGAAGGAGCGTCTTATGAAGGAAACTGAGGGGTCGAGGGTCCCACGGGATCATCCCCCTTAGTTTTATCAGCGAGTCGAATCGAGGGACCGATGGGCAGGACCAAAGGTCGGGTTCCGACGGTCCTTCCCCTCCCGTCGTCGTTTCTCATATTTTTTTAACTTTTATTACTTTTTTTATTATTCTTAATTTTATTCTGTCCCATTTTGGGACGCGGTTCCGGTGTCGGGCGGCCGAAGGTCAGTCGACCACCCGAAATTCGGTGGATAGACCCTTGGATTATTTACCTAGAGAGGGATTGACCGGAGGTTTCATCGAAGCCATTAGGAAAAATTAGGGGTTCGGAAGGGACCCGTAAAATCCCCCACGTCAAACATTAAACCAACCCTGGAAATCAATGAAGGGGACGGTGTCGAGCGCATCGGTCCGGCACCGCACAAGGCAGCGTGGGACCCTCCCGGCCGCGTCACGCAGGAGTTTGTTTAAATCCTCGTCGCGAATGTACATGGAGCTTCCGCAAGCCGCTCCGGCCAAGTGCGCCATCCATACCCTTCGCGAGCCTCTACGACAGGACAGGGCCTACGCGAGGCACGACCTACCTCCACCTTATGGGAGTTGTCACCTCGCTTCGGTGGGCGTATCCCCGTCGAGCTACCTGTCCATAGTACGAAAGCTAATCAGCTGCAATCGCAGAGGTGGACCAGCCGAGGGTGTTTCTCGTTCGCTGTAGCATAGGGGTTACACGTGGTCTCACGCCTCTACCGGACCCGCACGCGAACCAACGCACTGGGGAGGCTGAAATCCCAAGCACGACTCGACGTCGGTCGACTAGGACGTATCGCACTCACCATGTGCATACCACTTTACGAGCACAAAAATAAAACACACCCACACACACTCATCATAACAACTAGGCAACACTCCTAGTCCCTTCAGTAGCCATCCCCTAAATTTCCGGCGCGAAAATCGGAAAGGCAACACGCGAGAGACTTAGTATAAAACTGCGCAGATGGAGGGTCTACTCATGTCGACTAGCAATGCAATCGTACGTAAGCGGTCGCAGCGATGGCGTACTATGTAGTGCTATATTCATGTGGCCCTCGTTAATCTCGAGGGTCGCGTTTGACACTCACGTGTCGGCTGATACGCGCTTTGAGGGTTAATCTCTCGACGCTGGACAACCGCCTAGTGCGGTTGAGAACCACACCCTCTTCAGCACCCTGTGGAGAGTGGGTGGCACACAGGTTCATACCTGTGGTGGCAATCGTCTCTTATCGCCATGGAGACCAACTCCTTCCACTAGGGCTTGGAAGCGAGTCAAGGGGTTTGCCACGGACTACAACGTCCAACTATAACAACTCTAAAAAGCAAAATATAGGCCGAAGGTCTCCCTGTCCCAAAATCACGAACTTGGATATCCTTTTTGATGGGCACCAGCGGCCTACACTGACTCTGAACACATGCGCATGTCTGCGAATCCCTTGATCCCATAACTCTAGACGCTAGGATGGCGAGACGGCGCGCGCAAGACTTTGATATAAAATTGCGCGGTGGCAGGCCTGTCCTATACCAACCAGCGATGCTAGTCATACGCGGACATCGCAGTTTCGGCCTCCCGATATTGAATGGCTGAAGGAATATATCGTGAGGGGCTGCCCTTCACGATATTGAATGGCTGAAGGACATGTCGTTCAGCCCTTGCGACATTTTTGCCCTCAGGGTTGGGTGTCTTGACGGGCAGGGCAGACAAACTCTGCGCAAGGGAAGGTTCCTTCTTTGCAGAGTCTAGAGCTTGGGATGTCCTGGACAAGGACCTTGAATCCCGGCCCAGGACCAACGTCCGACTAAGAACTCAGAAAAAGTATACAATTAAGAGGAGGGGTTTTTCTGCCAACCTCAGCCCCTATTTCACCCTTAATATGTTGGCCCCTTGGGCCATGCGGACTTCCAACATAGGTACACACATGTACATATATACAAGGGGGGATAAGTATGTAATAATCACTTCTCACAATCACAGTGGGGTTCCTCACAACCATATATATATATATATATATATATACAGGGTCGCCGGCGTTCGGGACAGGCCGAACACCCGAACCCGAACCCGAATGCCCGAACGTTTGGGACCCCCTCTCCACGGGTTCGGACATTCGGCCGAACGCGAAACCAAAAAA
>BFEA01000066.1:3479126-3520075 GCA_003427395.1 Chara braunii
AAAAAAAAAAAAAAAAAAAAAAACAGTTTTTGAAAATTTTGAAAAAACAATATGTCATGCATAAGAATAAACTAAACAACATTTGCCCCAACAGTACATTCAAATTCCTTACCAAATTTGAAATAAAAATCAAATATGAAAAATAAATAATGTTAATGAAAATAAGAAAAAATAAAACGAGAATAAAATTATTGTGTGGGCAAGCAAGTTTTTGACACCGCCATCTTTGGCGATTTTTCATTTTTTTTTGGCTTTGTCAAATGCCATGAAATTGTATAAATATGGGTCTTACATAATAGAGAACCTACAAATAAAGTTTGAAAAAATAATAATTTTTTTCAGGTCTCGAAATAAAGGAAAAACAAAAAGTCAAAAGAGAAAAAAAACAAATTAGTGAGTGGGAAAGCAAGTTTTGACACCACCATCTTTGCCGATTTTTCGTTATTGTTTGGCTCTACGGAATAACTTCAAAATTGAGAAACAGATAAATCACATAACACAGAACTCGCAAAAAAAAAATCAGAAAAAAAAATAATGTTTACGTACCAAAGTAACTTTTTGCGGGGTCCGAACCCCTTCGAGTTCGGGCCCCGTACGGGGACCCGAACGCCCGAACGTTCGGGGGTCAGCTTAGGGGCCTCCGTACGTTCGGTCTGGCAACCCTGTATATATATATATATATGTGATCACAAACAGTTAAATCCACAATCCGAACCACAGAACGTACCTGCAATCACATCAAAGAATCAAACAAGGTCCACATGCCACACGGAGTCAACCCCAACCCCTCTCTATACTCATACCCCTCGCTTTAGCCATGCAAACCCAAACCTTTTGTCCAACCAACCATAATTAAATACTCAGCACCTTTGTTAAATGGCCATTCAATAAAAGTCCGGGTAAAACCTTAACAAAACAATAAAATCACCAGGGCAAAAGCCTTTTAGGTTGAGTATTGAAAGTGAATTGGAATTGAGTCATAAACCGATGAATCGGCAAGCCACCGGTTATCAGTGATAACAGAAGATGCTCCTCAAGGGATCAAGCTGAGTCTAGTCCAAGTCATGAATCAAATCGATAAAGCTGGCCTGTAACACAAGACAGGTTAACGCCCAAGACTAACCCTATAAGTCCTATGGGGCATAGTCTTCATATCGTGGTCTCACCCAGGGCATTCTATTTAACTAAGCATAAGTCTACCTCTAAGCAAGTGTCAGCGAAAAGGTAGACCTTTGGCAGAATCTCCTCTATACAGAGTGGATTGCCAAAACTGTCACCTGTCATAATATAATCTAACTCCTTTAAACTAAGAAAATTCCGGCAGCGCTTCCCGTAGGAAGAGTGTCTTTTCATAATTTATATAAGTCTAAATAGGAAAATAATAATAATTCTTGACTGTCCAAAGTCAAATTTTGTCTAACTCCCTGAATTAGCAAAAATTATGGCAGCACTCCCTTTAGGAAAGGAGACTCCCAGATTTTTACCAAACCATGTATAAAAAGTCAGACAGTTTGAACTTTGGAAAGTCAAAATTTAACCAACTCCTTGGATTTGCAAAAATTTCGGCAGCGCTTCCCGTAGGAAAAGTGACCTACCAAGATTTATACAAGCCTAAGTATAATAAATGATCTCAGAAAATGCAAAAATTGAATCTAACTCCTATCGCTCTAGCACGTGGCGAGTCACTAAAGCAACTACCTATCAAACTGAAACTAAGACTAAGTAGTGATCCCATTCAACCACATGGAAGCTAAACCACAAGAGTAAGTACTCTCACCAACCCAATTTACCCTTAGCAAATAATAGTTCATAGTCTTTTAATGATTTAACCCCTTTCGCTGCTTACATAAGACATTGAGTTTGGTTATTCGTCTTAGGAACAATGTCAACTCTTTGCCTTAGTTATACACGAACATGTTGCACAACGACTTTTCTCTTCATTGGGCATATAACTAAGTCATTCGTCTTAGAAACAATGCTTAGTCGCCTTGAACTGTTTAAATAGTCAAGTTATATATACTTCTCTGAACTTAATCTTTGAAAGCGACCGTAGGGCTGAGCCATTCGTCTTAGAAACAATGCTCAGCCTGCCCAAGTTACCTTCAGTTATAACTCTTAATTATACTTTCTTAGTTTGTGATAAGGCTATAGTCAGACCATTCGTCTTAGGAACAATGTATGGTTAGCCTTGTTCTCATATACATATATATAAAATTTATAGAGAATCTTATTCCTTTGTTCGCATTATAATCTTGTGGCCTCAGACTTAGACCATTCGTCTTAGAAACAATGTCTAGTCCTTTGGCCTGAACCTCCCTCAGAATAAAACAATCAAAGAGATTTTAGCCATTCGTCTTAGAAACAATGCTCAACCCCCCTTTTCTCATCACAAAAGAAGCAGAGTATTCTTGGTCATTAGCGATTAATGGAAGGCCAAATATTCGGGGTTTTTCGCCGCGTCGCTACAAACAATGTTGTCGAAAATTTTGCGAACAAACTATGCAGGTTCATAATACAAACATCAAAAGACCAATCAGGCAAAAAAAAAATGAAAAAATCAAACTCAAGAGTACTATAAATCCCTATTCGGAGTAGCGTTCAGAGTTCGCCAAAGTTTTTTTCGAGTCTGCTGTTTTTGCTAAGTTTTTTGGTACCGCTTCAAATACGAAGAAACTGAATACAGATATACCCTAAAGCACATATATAACAGACAAAAAGAAAAACTGAGAAAAAACTAAAAATTCAGGAGACAAAAAGAAAAACTGAGAAAAAACTAAAAATTCAGGAAAAACTAAAAATTCAGGAAAATATGACAGTTTCGCTGAAAAATTCGCCAAAATTAACAGCCTCTCGGTCAAGACCCAGAGACTGTTGAGAAACCACCCAAAATAAACAGCGACCAGACCATTCGTCTTAGAAACAATGTCTGGTACTAAAAACTCAAGCAATCAATACCCCTCAAAGTAAACAGTCAGACCATTCATCTTAGAAACAATGTCTGGCACAATTAAGTAAACACAACAACCAAGTTATTCGTGTTAGAAACAATGCTTGGCCCTTCAGAAAACATAATAAAACACAACTGTCAGGCCATTCATCTTAGAAACTATGCCTGACCCTATAAGACCCATTCAGACATAAGCAAAATTGCCTTCCTCCCAACCTTCCCCCTGATGCAACCCCATGTGACAATCTGCTTTCAGACAAACAAAGAATTGAAGATGTCCTTGTACATTTATTCCTTTGCTTAGTCTGATTTATATCCTGAAGGTCAACCCAGAAAGTCAAAGTAGGGGTGCATGCAATACATTCAACCAATACATAGGGATATGTATAGATAGGGGTTACATTGGGTTTATAAGGGAAAGCAATTATTACCTCTAAGTTCCCTGCCTCCAGAACTCCTCCTGAGTTTCGGTAGAGCTTCCGCAATCAGTGGGTTGACTCCCCACAGAGCCTTGATGCGGACCTACGGGTTGCAATCCCGCCTGCCGCCTTCCTCTCAGAACCAATAGACTAGACTTAGAGTAAGAAGGGCAAAAATAGAATGGTTCAGTCTCTCAGATACAAGAAGGGTGCTCTCAGACTCGCAGGAGAGGGCCTTGCTATCTTCAGTCTCCTGAGGGCCCCGCAGTGATGATCGAAACACAGCAATCGCTTGTTTAAACTTCAGTTAGCTTGCGCAGCAGAACGGTATAGCGAGGCTGGGTGCACAGCAACCACGTCTGCGGTAAGACACAGCGCGCCCGTGAACAGATCGTTGTTCGGAAATTTTGTAATCCATAGTGAAAACGACAACTGTTCCCACAGAAAGCGCAGACAGGATAAAACGCAGAGTGAATACCAGCTAAGCATCCTTAGATACAACCGTAGCCAAAACATACAACCAGTGCGACAATGAACTTTCTTTTTGTGACCTGATCACTCCCTCAGTCTTACAGCCCAGCCCTCCCTTACGAGGGATGCGACAAATCTGCTTACACCCCAACGCGTGCAAGTAGTTGTAGGCAGCAGCCCGGCGGTGTGGCGTGGGGGCAGCCCCTACGGCATCCTCAACAGCATCCGATGCCCAGGTTGCAGTTGTCAGCTTGGAGTCTCCCCGACTACAGTAGCACCCTGCTGTTATAGCAGCTATGCGTCTGTCGGTCGTGGCAACCACAGAAGGACTGCTACAGACTTACACTCAGCTGATTTCCTCAATCCCTCCGTACGGTTACCTCTGCTACCTCCAACTTGGCTCTCCTATGCCTGGGCTTCACCGAATTTGGGCCAACTCGTTTTGTCGTTGCCGCCAGGGACAACTGTTCAATCCAAGATTGACTTCGTCATTAGCTTCGCCTCATCAAGATGGTAAAGCTCAACCTTCGCTTCACCTGGTCCTGACAAGGATCGGTGAGTAGTTCATATCGTCCCTCTTGTACACATTTCCTGCCAACTCTACTCACAGACCCGGAGTCGCCTGCCTCGACCCCTCCCCCGCTTCCGAACTGCACCTTCGCTTATTTGTTTATTTTCTTTTAAGGAGCGATCGGAATCAGTTGTCTCAGGATCCTACCGCGCTCACTTTCCCCCAGCTTCGCTCTCCAAACACGTGTGCAGAGGCGGAACTACTTCTCTTTACAAGATGGAAGAAACACGCCGGCCAACAAGTGACACTTCTTCCTGTGGCTCACTTCTCCTCGCCACCTCCGTCGGTAGGATGAGCATAACTGAATGAATCTCCCTCTAAGACGCGGGAGGATACATCGGCACAACGTGGCAGGTACGTGCCCTCTATCCCACTCCCAACCCAATCCTCTCCTCTTACCCCGTTTCCTTCTTCCGTGACCTCCCTTCGAGAAGGCTAGCAATGCTCTAACTAATCAGTAAGTATCCTACCAGTACAGCTAGCCTTACGCTACTCTTGTTAGCAGGGGAGGTAAAATCCGATGAATCTTCCGCTAAAGCACGGAAAGATTCACTATTGCTTCATAGCCGAAGTACTTAGTGGAAAACGAAGAGGCTGCTTGCACCGATGGGGCAGGCATCACACCGTCCACCCCACAGTCTTCTAACTCGTGACTGATTTCCTTGGCACCACTGCGATTGAACGAACAACTATCGAATGAATCTTGCGCTGAACCTGAAGAGGTACATTGCCAAATTCCAAACTCGCCATTCCTGCGCGCAACACGTCACTTATGAATTCCCCTTCTATACTACTAACGCTAAATCTAACATCGCCAAACAGCTCGCCGTACCCTGAGATCCCCGAAATATGCTCCTCTTAGGTCGCCTTAGTCAAGGATCATGCGGGGTAGCATATCCTTCTCCTGTCGTACTCACCGTCTCGACGTCTCCGTGCGGCCCTCTCTCGCTTCTACGCTTATCTCTACCAGCTATGGTCTTCGCCAACCTCGGGCTCGACCCTTAGTTCGCCCGAATCCGTCGGGGGTCGAATGCAGTATGTGCTTTTCATCCCGTCGGTTCCTTTTACCATAGCTCGCCTCCACCTCGCCCCGCCATCCTTTCCGTTGAATGCACCTGGGCAAGGTTGCGCCCGAGTTCACTCATCCCTCACTCGTTCATACCCCTCATGCACCCGACTCCATTCCGCGCCTGCGTTCATTCTCTCCGTTCTGCCCGCTGCCGTCCGTCGCTTCGCTGCTTGGCACTGAACTCCTCCGTTCATGAGGCTATCGCTCGTCGTTTGCTCTGCCTTGACTCACTGCGCTAGCGCTCGTCACCCCGCCACCCATTCAACGTTGCATGGTCCGACAAGTCTTCAGCTGCTAGACAGAACAAGCGCCTGCCCGTCGGACCCTCTCCTTAATTTATGTGTGTCATCTTTACGCAGGGTCATGCTAATCTTCTCTGTATCGTTCCAAGCTTAACGGATTTCCCGAAGGACTTCATTTGCGGCAGCGCCTGCAATACTGTACCTTGTCCCGAAGAGAACGGGACTGTCACCCCAAACAGACAAAAAGTAAAATAAAATAATAATAATAATAAAAGGTAAAAACAACAAAGAAAAATTAAAAAACCTGGGTTCTCTAAAAGTGGATTACCGCCCCCCCCCTCTCCCGGTCTCGTGGGTCAGGCCCGCCGTCACATCTACCAGCAAAGCTGAGGGGGATAGCCCTGACGCCCCTTCACCCCTCGACTTTCTCCTCGCTGCTCCGCTACTCCCGCTCCGCAGCCTGCTGGCCTCGATCCCCGTACCTTCGCTGCAGTAACCCAATGCCGTAACCTATAGGGCTAAGCCCAAACCTGGGATTAACAGGCGCTGAATCCCATATTAGGTGGTGCGGTCCAGTGCTTAATGCTGAGGGCATGCCTGGGATCTCACCTCTTCCTACAAACAGGCGTGCGGCCGCTAAGCATTTATGTCGCCCCATGTACCGTCCTACATACCTGACCTGCCGCTGGTCAGGCACGGCAAACGAGAGTCAATCTACTAATCCTTGGTCCAATTAGTAACGCAAACCCAAGCCGGACATCTATGCCGACAATACGATCAAAAGGGTAAAATCACACGCGCGCCTTAAAACTGTGCGCCCACTCACCCTGTCTACTTAGATAACTCTGGCCCATACGCAGGTAACCAATTGAACATTCACAAGGCCTAAACCAACGGCCTTCCTGTCACTTGCAAAAACCAGGGCGGATACCCTTGTAAGGGTATTCACGCCGACAGCTTACCGGACTATATTGAGCGACGTCCCCGTCGCTTCGCAAGATCAAAGCTATAAATCCGTCCACACACCCAAATGATGACGAGAAGGGATCAATCCGATTAGCCGACAGACTAAGGTTTGAGGCTTCCATCGATCCATGCCCACACAACTATATGCTGTCAGGGTCTCAATCTGGGTGTCCATTGTCCTGACACTAGGATACCAGTGTACTACGCATCAGTACTACAACATAAGTTCCAAAGGCCCTCATAACAGTCCTCTCCCCTTTGTCCTAGACAGACGCCGGCCTCTCGTTGGGTGTTCCTAGCCTTTGCCCTGTAAGCAGGGTCATAACCAGGGACGCGGACCCTAACCGAGACCTTTTGAAGGCATTTTAGTCTCCCCCTCAAAAAAATCTTCACAATCAAACACATATTTATATGTGTCTTTAAATCTCATCTCAGCCGCTTCTGCGGTCTAGTACAGAAGAGCTAGGTCTCCATCTTGGCCCACCATAGCCTGGTTGATCGAGCCAGATCTACGCCCCACCGCATTGTTATTCTAGCGGCAGTGCCCTCGCAGGTTGTGCCACGATAGGCTTTTCCTTACAAACATTCAATCAGGACTCCCCAAAAAAACTCACATGACCCGATTTTTATCCCACACCGTTCCGCAGGAGTAAAACCCTCCTAGGCGGCCATACCCTTTAAGTCTTTACTCCCTTGGTCAGACTTGGGTTCGCTGCCAGGTTGTACCGGCCTGCAGCCATCCCTAGGGATTATTACCTAGTGGTGCTAAAACTTTACCACTTAGCTTGGTCTTCCTTGTATGCCTTAAGATTAGCACAGGTGGCTGGACGGTGTGTCGCAACAATACAGGTTATTTGCGGGACTTACGCATAGACCTGTCACACATAAATGGTATTTACCAGCCCTCTGTGGGACAACACAGAGGAGACATGACAACCTCTCCACATCCACAAAACAGAATCACCGCCAGACTCACAAGGTCGTGACCTCCCAACTCGATCAGGGTAAGAGGTCATACATCTTATAGACATCTCTGAAAATTAAGCCATTTTGCGACATTCCTGAAAATCCCACCAAATGGTCAATAAATCTTGGTCCCTTTCGTCAATTTTTTATCTTTCCAAACCCAACTTTTCATGCCATTAATCTATTAACCCCTTTTTATGCAAGGGGCCTCACTCAATAGGTCTCACATTCATCTCTCTCTTTCTAGGATTAGCTCTCACATGACCTTTGCAAAACATCTTCCTTTCCTGAAGCTGAGTCTCTTAAATAAAACATACGATTACCTTTTTACTCAAAAGGTGTGTCAACCATAAAACAACACAAACCGAGAGACCAACTTATGGGCCCTCAGCACAACTCAAACAAATAAACATTTGGCATAATAAGCATTCGAGTCTCGAAGATTCATAAATCCTTTAAGATCCTCATAGTCATTTTACAAAACAAATTGCACTTCCCCTCCTTATACTCGGTTCTATCATCCTCTCATTGGGCAGATCGCACGAGTATACCGAAGAGTAGACAGTTCACACCCATCTATAATAACAAAATATGAACATATGAGATGTTTGTCACACATGCCTCACACAAACCATCATATATCAGGAAAAGTCACACATGTGAGAGTGAGGGTGATCATCATACACGGGGAAGTAGTCTTCGAATCTCTATTCAGTATATACTCAGGACTAAAATGTCTCTCGACCCAAAATAGATACTAAATATTCTGCCCCCCGTCATCCCCGGCAGACTCATGCCTCAAGTGTTTTAACTCTTAAAACACTTTTAGGAATACAAGTGAAGTCTGAATACAAAAACGGAAGTGTAAACCAAATATCCCGAGTCTTACACAACTGAGTCTCGTCTCTTAAGTCGTGACAAGGAAAAAGTATTCAAAGCTCTACTGTACATTATTTCCTATTTGCGTGCAGGAAACCAGGACACATGTATCTGACTCATGCCATTCTATATCTCTAACTTACTCCTTTTACGTACAAAACCTCTGACTCCTACTGACGTATAGACAAACCAGCCCCTACTCACTCATCTCCTCCTGGGTTTGCCTATATAACTGAGCTCTACCCCCATCTGAAGCTCTCTCCACCACTCGACCCTGTCTATCGTACATCATGTCATCCCGCTCGGCGACCCGTCCTGCAGCCCTATCCTTAAGGAACTTAGGACACTCTAGGGCCCTATGCATGCCATCCAGTAAGTAAAAGCACATGGCCTCCGATTTCCTCTGAAACCTCTTCTTCTTTTTCTAGACTCCTGACGACGAGAGTGTCTCTCCTGTCTCCTTACCCACCTCGTGACTCTGAGGTAGGTGCCATGACCCTTCAGTCCTTTCCCCAAGTCCCTGAGCACTCGACTCCCCTCGCTGCTCACTTCCCTTGGACCTGTACTCGGGGGTATCCAATCTCAGTGGCCTGCCTTTGTGGGTTCTTTCTGTTACAGCCACCTCCTCACTCTCGCGAGGCTCCGAAGTCTGGGGGGTAGCTGCCCTTGCAGGCTGGCTCATGGCCTCTTGCTGCTGTCGCTTAGTGGCCTGCCCTCGGTCCCAGTGGCCCAGGAGCCCAACTGTGTCCTCAACTCCCTCATTTCTGGCACGTACTTCGAGGTCTCCAGCCTCTGAGACCTCTCGGGTTGCATATCTACTTTCATGACGGCTACCAACTCGTCAAGGTGCGATGACTCTTTCCCTTGTGCCTCAAGCTGAGGGGTTACCACTGTTCTAGTAAGGGTCCCTTCCTGTGTTTCCAAAAGGATCGCTAGCGACTCTTTTGCCGCTTCTTCCTCTGCCAGTGCAGGCTGGGGCTCCTGAGTTGGCGTCTCCATAGGGGCGCTTGCTGAAATAGGGGCCTCTTGCTGCGAGGTTAACTCAGTGGGAGCCTTGAACTCAAAGCTTCCTTTGTTAGCCTCTCTCCTCGCCTCTACCTCTGCTGGGTCCAGAAATACCTTCCCTAGTTTCTCTTGCAGTGATGTCCCTGTTGCTTCCCCCTGGCTAAATAGTCCCTACATCCCTTCGCCCTGAATGCCATACCTGCTCTGCTCAGTCCAATCGACCACCTTGGTGGCCGAAGGTCTTTCCACCGCAGCTTACATCTCCTTGAGTTTTTTCTCCCACTCAGCTTCTTTCGCTTCCATGCGAGTCCTCCAAGCCTTATTCTCAGCCTTTTCTTCTGCGAGCTAGGCAGTCAACTGTTCCACCTCCTCCTTCCTGATTGCCAGCTCATCACTGAGCAGAGTATACCTCTGAAAGTACGTGGTGGATGCTTGCTTTATCCTTCTGTCCACCCGTTCGATGGTCCTTCTAGCGGCAGAAAATCCCAAGTCTCCAATCTCTATCGCCTCATCTGCTCTCTCATTTGTCTGCCCTGCCTCTTGGGACCTCTGGCCCACAACTCGTCAATCTGACCCTTATATCTGATCCACAACTCGTCAATCCTCTGCTCGTTTGTCTTAGGGTCGGGAGAGAAGGTTAACAACACGTATACTTTTCATCATACATAACTTAGACCGAGTTCTTTTTCATTGCTCATGTTTTCTTCACTCTTATTCTCAATTTTCATGACACATTTGAAAAGTTGCGGATTTCTCATCGCCCATGTTGTTATCATCATAGTTCTTGATTGCTTGCCCAAACAGATAACCATAAGAGTTGCTTTCATGATCTTCGGGCGTTCATCACTTCGGGATGCTTCATGCTTTTCGGATCGCTTGAACAGGTGGCCATAAGGGTTCCTTTCATGGTCTTCGGAACGTTCACCACTTCAGGATGTTTCATGATTTTTGGGTCGCTTGAACAGATGATCATAAAGCTTACTTTCATTGTCTTCGGGACGGATGCTTCATGATTTTCGGGTAGCTTGAACAGATGGCCATAAGGGTTGCTTTCATGATCTTCAGGACGTTCATCACTTCGGGAGGCTGTATGATTTTCGGATAGCATGAAAAGATGGTCATAAAGGCTGCTTTCATGATCTTCGGGACGTTCATCACTTCGAGATGCTTCATGATTTTCGGGTAGCTTGAACAGATTTTCGTAAGGGTTGCTTTCATGGTCTGCGGGGCGTTCATCACTTCGGGATACTTCATGATTTTCGGGTGGCTTGAACAAATGTCCATAAGAGTTGCTTTCANGCTTTCATGGACTTCGGGACGTTCATCACTTCGGAGTGCTTCATGATTTTCGAGTAGCTTGAACAGATGGCCATAAAGGTTGTTTTCATGAACTTTGGGACGTTCATCACTTCGGGATGCTTCATGATTTTCGAGTAGCTTGAACAGATGACCATAAGGGTTGCTTTCATGACCTTCGGTTCGTTCATCACATCGAAATACTTCATGATTTTCGGGTAGCTAGAACAGATAGTTATAAGGGTGACTTTCATAGTCTTCGTGATGTTCATCATTACGGGTTGCTTCATGATTTTCGGGTAGTTGGAACAGATGGTCATAAGGGTTGTTTTCATCGTCTTCGAGACGTTCATCACTTTTGGATGCTTCATGATTTTCAGGTAGCTTGAACAGATGGTCATAAAGGTTGTTTTCATGGACTTCGGAACATTCATCACTTCGGGATGCTTCGTGATTTTCGGGTAGCTTGAACAAATGGTCATAAGGGTTGCTTTCATGATCTTCGGGACGTTCATCACTTCGGGATGCTTCATGATTTTCGGATAGCTAGAAGAGATGGTCACAAGGTTTGTTTTCACGATCTTCGAGATGTTCATCACTTCTGGTTGCTTCATGATTTTCGGGTAACTTGAACAGATGGTTATAAGAGTTGCTTTCATGGTCTTTTGCATGTTCATTACTTCGGGATGCTTCATGATTTTCTTCTAGCTTGAATAGATGGCCATACAACTTGTTTTCATGGTCTTCGGGACGTTCGTCACTTCGGGATGCTTCATGATTTTCGAGTAGCTTCGGGATGCCATAAGGGTTGCTGCCTGAAAATCATGAAGCATCTCGAAGTGATGAGCGTCCCGAAGACCATAATAGCAACCGTTATGGTCATCTGTTCAAAATACCCGAAAATCATGAAGTGTCCTGAAGTGATGAACGTCTTGAAGACCATGAAAGCAACCCATATGACCATTTTTAGTTAGCTTGAACGAATGGTCATAAAGGTTGCTTTCGTGAACTTCGGGACGTTCATCACTTCGTGATGCTTCATGATTTTCAGGTAACTTGAACAGATGGCTATAAGGGTTGATTTCATGATCTTCGGAACGTTCATCACTTCGGGATGCTTCATGATTTTCGGGAAGCTAGAACCGATTGTCATAAGGGTTGCTTTTATGGTCTTCGAGACGTTCATCACTTCGGGTTGCTTCATGATTTTTGGATAGCTGGAACAAATGGTCATAAGGGTTGCTTTCATGGTCTTCACGACGTTCATCACCTCGGGATGCAACATGATTTTCGGGTAGCTTGAACAAACAGTCATAAAGATTGTTTGCATTTTCTTCGGAAAATTCGTTACTTCGGGATGCTTCATGATCTTCGGGTAGCTAGGACAGATGGTCATAAGGATTGTTTTCATGGTCTTCGGAATGTTCATCACTTCGGGTTGCTTCATGATTTTCAGGTAGCTTGAACAGATGGTCATAAAGGTCGTTTTCATGGACTTCGGGACGTTTATCACTTCGAGATGCTTCATGATTTTCAGGTAGCTTGAACAGATGATCATAAGGGTTGCTTTCATGATCTTCGGGACGTTCATAACTTCGGGATGCTTCATGATTTTGGGGTAGCTAGAACAGACGGTTATGAGGTTTTTTTTCATAGTCTTCGGGATGTTCATCACTTCGGGTTGCTTCATGAATTTCGGGTAGCTTGAACAGATGGTCATAAGAGTTGCTTTCATGGTCTTTGGGACGTTCATCACTTCGGGATGCTTCATGATTTTCGGGTAGCTTGAATAAATGGTCATAATGGTTGTTTTCATGGACTTTGGGATGTTCATCACTTCGGGATGCTTCATGATTTTCAGGTAGCTTGAACAGATGGCGACAAGGGTTGTTTTCATGATCTTCGGAACGTTCATCACTTCGGGATTCTTCATGATTTTCGGGGAGCTAGAACCGATGGTCATAAAAGTTGCGTTTATGGTCTTCGGGATGTTCATCACTTCGGGTTGATTTATAATTTTCGGGTAGCTGGAACAAATGGTCATAAGGGTTGCTTTCATAGTCTTTGGGGCGTTCATCACCTTGGGATGTTTCATGATTTTCGGGTAGCTTGAACAAATAGTCATAAAGATTGCTTGCATGATCTTCGGAACGTTCGTCACTTCGGGACGCTTCATGATCTTCGGGTAGCTAGAAAAGATGGTTATAAGGATTGTTTTCATGGTCTTCGGGGTGTTAATCACTCCGGGTTGCTTCATGATTTTCGGGTAGCTTGAACAGATGGTCATAAGGGTTGCTTTCATGGTCTTTGGGACGTTCATCACTTCGGGATGCTTCATGATTTTCGGGCAGCTTCGGGATGTCATAAGGGTTGCTACCTGAAAATCATGAAGCATCTCGAAGTGATGAATATCCCGAAGACCGTGAAAGCAACCCTTATGGTCATATGTTCAAAATACCCGAAAATCATGAAGTGTCCCGAAGTGATGAACGTCTTGAAGACCATGAACGCAACCCTTATGACAATTGTCGGGTAACTTGAACAGATGGTCATAAAGCTTGCTTTCGTGGACTTCGGAACGTTCATTACTTCGGGATGCTTCATGATTTTCAGGTGGCTTGAACAGATGGTCATAAGGGTTGCTTTCATGATCTTCGGAACGTTCATCACTTCGGGATGCTTCATGATTTTCGGGGAGCTAGAATCGATGGTCAAAAGGGTTGGACTTCGGAATGTTCATTACTTCGGGTTGCTTCATGATTTTCGGGTAGCTGGAACAGATGGCCATGAGTATTGCTGTCATGGTCTTCAGGACGTTCATCACTTCGGGATGCTTCATGATTTTCGGGTAGCTTGAACAGATTGTTTGCATGGTCTTCGGAACGTTCATCACTTCGGGATGCTTCATGATTTTCGGGTAGCTTCGGGATGCCATAAGGGTTGCTACCTGAAAATCATGAAGCATCTCGAAATGATGAACGTCCCGAAGACCATGAAAGCAACCCTTATGGCAATTTTTTCAAAATACCCAAAAATTATGAAGCTTCGCAAAGTGATGAACGTCTCGAAGACCATAAAAGGAACTTTTATGATCATTTGTTCAAATACCCGAAAACCATGAAGCATCCCGAAGTGATGAACGTCCCGAAGACCATGAAAGCAACTTTTGTAGCTACTTCGGGATGCTTCAGGTTTCGGGTAGCTTAATACACAAGTGTTTCAAGATCGTGTTTAATATAAAAAGTTGAAAACTCAGTTTACTATGTGGTTTCACCATGAACAAACTAACCCTCCTCTCGATTTTGTGATAGCGAAACTATTTTCAGGATGCACAAACCAACATCATTTTTCCCACTTCAGAGTTTTCATATGCGAATTTTCAGTTGTGCGATAACCGCTTGTGGGGGATTATGACTCTGCTCGTTATAGAATTAAGGGAATTTAACAGTTTATCTGATTCAGCCTTACGCAACCCTCCATGACCTCTCATCAGTCTAAGCCAATGTTTCTCTCTTAAGGGTACATAGCGTCGACTCATCTGACTATTTGGTCTCGTTTTACTTTCAAAGCAAACTCAATCACTGCAGACCAATTATCTCTTGACAAATTTATATTGGGTAAGGGAGGAGCTGAAAATCCCTCAAAGACAGTAAATCGAGTAGATCCAGTGAAGTCTTTATTTTCCCTCTCAAATCTCTCTTTCTCTTTCAGTATCACTTCTTCAGCAAATCCCCAACATCTCTCATACACCGCTTCTGTACTTCTCTCCTTTGGGACATAAATTCTCACGTCATAAACGTCCAAGTTCGTGAAATAGAATGTCAGTATATATAATTTTTCCTGCTCCCATCCGCTCTCGACCATCTCATATCTGACAACCTCATATGGAAACACCTCTTTCTTACTTAGAGTGTTCAGGGACTTTAGGAGACACTCAACTTTCTCTTCACTTGAGCCTGCCAAATTTCAGCCTTCTCTGTCTGATTTCCTCTGCTGAATTCTCGTTAGTTCTCATGACCACCGGTTTTTTTCTCCCACGTCAGCACCATGCTGATAATTGACAACCAGTTAGTCCCATCACAATAGTTGTTAGGTATAGGAGGGATTGGAACAGTCTCATACATTACTAACATCACACCCCATTCCACTTTCTTCTTTAGCTTGATCAAATCTGTCTTTTCATCATAGACAAATGGGGTCACAATCTCCCATAGCCAATTAAAGTTCTCACCATCGTTGTTGCCTCCTTCTTTGACGCATGAGCGAATATCATAGATATGTCCCTCCAAGAAGTGAGTCAGCACTACGCAGTTGGTTGAGCCACGGGAGTGATAGCGCCAACAACCCTCATATCGATAAGGAAATATCCCATTGGAGGTGAGTTTGGATAACTCTTACAGTGCATTGTCGACCATCATTTGTCTTGATCTGATTCGCTCTTTTTTCTTTCTATTCATTCAGTGTATTGTTGGGCAATAGAGCATATCTGATATCAACTCGATTCTCTCCAGCAATTAATATCAGTCTCCCTTTTTTGGCTCAGTTTGGTACCTAACACAAGAAGAGATAAAGCTCGGTTAACAACTAGGTTTTCTGAAGAGAGTAAAAACTCAAGGAAAAGTTGCAAAATGAGTCTGAAAAAATCAGAGTTTGTCAATAGTTCCCAAGGTGTAATCAAAGCTCAAAGCTGCTTGCTGACCCAGGCTCGTTCCGGACACGAAAATTTTTCATGTCCCCGGCAACGACGTTATTTTTGTCGCACTTTTTTTAGTCGGGCCACTTCGGGCGACCAGAAAGCCAACAGGCTGTCACGCAGGGTTTTGTATGTGATTGCAATAAATAAAATAAATTAAATAAAGCAAATCTCTTCCTGTTGTGTGCATCCGCCTTCGAGCGGGACCCTTCAATTATGGTCTTCGTCGGTCCCCGGTCTTAGGAATCTTTTATTCTGATTCGGAACAACAGAGAATCATACAAATAATAATCATAAAATTGTGGAGTGCTACACATGCATCAATTATGTCAATCTGATTTTGAGAACTGTGATAGAATCATCCACGGAAGCAATTACGAAGCAAGAACAATGCAAGAAGCAAGACCGACTGTCTCGAGCAATAACAAAGTCAAATGAATGAGGAAATAATGAGAACTCATAATAGTATCAGAAAGTACATATGTAAGAGAGCATGACCAACATCAATCAAGTTCTCACTTATCCCTCTAAACTTCACACTCAATTTATCATTTTGTTGTCTGTCGTTTGGGTTTTTTGCCATGCCTCCGTACTCTTTGAGGTTACGGCCTCTGAATGTAAAGCCACCTGAAGCCTGCTAGTTCCGAACTCTTTCATCCAAGTCCCATGATACGGAAGTCAAGCATGGCACAAAACTCCTCCCATAGAGTGGGGAGATATGGCTGAGAGAAAATGCCCCTCCTGAGATGTGGAAACTCGGAGGGCTCAGTCACTGCCTCGTAGTCGATCACTGCAGGCGATATATATCTCTTGGCCAATTCCACCAGTCCACCTCAATGAGAGTCGTCAGTGAGGGTGAAGGGTACCGAAGGCTTAGGATAATCGACGAAAAGTTTAAGACCAAAGTTATAGACTAGCTTTACGCCCCCCTGGAGTCTCCCAGCCTTCCATTGCGCGAACCTAGCTGCTGCAATCCACACTGCATCAAAATGAGGGTGCGTCTCTTTCCCTTTCTTTAGAAAAATCCGTAGGTCTTTGACTGTACCTTCAACAAACTCTGTGAGGATGACGAAGATAGACAGATCCTCGCGCTTGAACCCATCGACCTTGACATACTTGTAAGGGAAACTCTCCTTAGTAACTATTAGATTCAGGTTGTCAAGGACCGACGAGTCAACTGAAATGGGGATGATTTCGCTCATGTATCTTGAGAAAATGGGTTGTTGATTGAGAACTGAGCACACCGAGTCTATACTAAGTTCACTAAGTCTGTACTGAGTTTACTGAGTCTGTACTGAGTTCACTAAGTCTGTACTGAGTTTTATTGAGTCTGTACTGAGTTCACTGAGTCTGCACTGAGTTTACTGAGTCTGTACTGAGTTCACTGAGTCTGCACTGAGTTTACTGAGTCTGCACTGAGTTTGCTGAGTCTGTACTGAGTTCATTGAGTCTGGGTCTATCTGCCGAGTCTAAACCCAAATATTGCAGAGCCTGAAAATTGAGTTTTGCGGTTGATTACGCCGGGTATTAATCCTAATTTTTGTGATAATCTGAGCTCACTGAGTCTATTTGTCAGTCTGTCAGATTCCCGCTTGAGTCTGTGGAGAGTTATCCAAGTCTGGCTTCCAGTTGTCTGAGTCTAGTTTCCAGTTGTCTGAGTCTGGTTTCCAGTTGTTTGAGTCTTGTTTCCAACTGTCTGAATCTGGTTTCCAGCTGTCTGAGTTTGGTTTCCAGTTGTCTGAGTACTGACTAGACACTTGTTAAATGTTGATCGGATTACAGATCACCAAATGCTGGCCTTTTAGCACCCAAAGGTTCGAGAAAACGGCAGATCTCGGCGTGAATAATAATGTTCGAGCCCTGACTGATCTTTTACTGAAAATTTGGAGTAACTCGACAATTAGGTATTGAATTATACTTGACGTTTGACTGATGTTTAAACGCTTGATGAATGCTCGGACTCTTGAGTACTGGTTGAATGTTTAATCGAACAATGCATGAGTACTAGTTGGATGCTTTGTTGAATGACCAGTTCTCAAAGTCGCTATGTGCACCACCCTCACTGATCCACCCTTTGCTGCGTTTGGCACGGTACTGTCGACAACCTTTTCTCTCCTTACCCTTATTGTTGGACGCTAAGGACCTCTCGTGCCCGGTCCACCGGTTCTACAGACGAGATGGTGCTGTGCAATCGCCCGTCCAACTCGTAAAGGTAGACAGTGTATGCCACAAACTTCTGATCTTTCACTATTTCTAGTACTCTTCTTCTCATCGACCCCAAGATGTACGAAATCCCTTCAACTGCTTTCTCCTCCTAGCCGTCCCTTTTGTCCAGGCGGAGGGCGTAGGTCATTTCCACCCAATCTGTGTTTTCCATGATTATCCCGCCCCCTTCATAATCCTGATTTGGGCCTGCAGAGACAAGATGGGAAGCGGAGGACCGCTAATGTTTCTCACGAAATTTCGTCGTGCTGTTTTCACTTGACCGCGACACTGACCCTCAGTCACGCACAAAATAGACCCTAATGTAACCAGTCAAAAATATAGGGATCCGACGGATGACTGTGGGACAACGGATCTGTTGTAGTTGCCAGGAATAAAGCTTGTTGTTTTGAAACTCGAATAAATTCGTCAAAGGGGAAAACGGTTTTTCTGTACCCCTAAACAAAGTAACGGAAGAGGAGGCTTCTTGCTAATTATAGGCTTTGACTGCTGTATCGCGCAGGGTCTATAGGTGTTGATACTCAGGTAAGAACCCGTCTGATCAGAACGTTAGCTCAAAAGCAGAGGCTCCGGGCTCAATACTAGACCCTAAGTATAGCCCCCACCTATTTCAAGACAGACCATACTCATTGTGCCACTCTAACTAAAACTCTGACATAGCTTGTGCGCAGAGCCTAGGTCTTTCACCTGGAGACCTTGACTCCTAGCATTTAACCAGTCTGCACTCAAGTTTAGTGAAGACAGATAGGAACAAGGTCTCTGAGAAAATTGCCCTAGTACTCTCGTAGCTATTAGTCACATAGAGATCAACTGAGGGCAAGAGTCTCTTGAAAACGGGAAGGAGGGGTGCGCTCAGTGCACTCTCACAACATAATTAAGACCCTGTTGGCTATAATGGGGGACTCATGTTACTTTTCTTTGAGTTGGAGCTTGCCCAACCCGAATTAAAATAGGCAATTTAGTCACCATCAAGCAAAAATTTAGCAAGGACATAAGAGATTTTTCTCAGTATTGCTTTTCTCTTTCCCATCCATTCAAAGGTCAAGACCATAAAACATAGCCAATGGAAATCGCCCCTGTATTTCCTCCAACATACAAGCCCACTCAGTGAGCCCAGAAGTAGACCTGCATACTCGAACAGCTACTGACTTGCAACCATAAAACTCGCAAAAACATTCAATTGCGCATTCGTTTATTCACGCGGGCACTTGTAAGCTTACATAGTCATGCACTCAATTTATCTCAGGTCACAAACGAACTCGTACGACTATAAGCGAGCGCTCGATCGAACGAGCACATGTAAATCAACGCGTTCACACGCTCGTACAGTCACACGGCAAAGAAAAAGGAAAGGTCAAAATCCTAATTGTATTTGCGGTCTTCGTCTTCACAGGGCTTAAGCACACAATTAGAAGGTTGCAAAACTCTTTGGCCTTGCCAAGTAATCGAGTCAGCCACTTAATACAAGTAGAAAATCCGATAGGCAATTGTGAAGTCATGCCAATACCAGGAATACCCAACTCCCTCAACCTTACTAATCACTAAAAACTGGTTGCCCGTACATTGGGTTTTCCCCGAAACCCGTACGTTTTGGATCTGTTATGTGTTGAGGCTACTCCCCTGTTCACCCGTTTACGCAGTCTACGGAGGGTCTGACCCTTGTCATGACGCAGCCGGATCAGCCAGCACCGATCAATCAGACTAATTAACCTTATAAAGAGAGAAACTGAATTAACGGAAACAAAAAGGGAATTATTCAYGAYAKCCAASATCTTMTCTGGAGATTCGGSCAAAACGATTAAAGAGGAGAGCTTYGATGACCCTTGAATAGTAATGTATGTAATCTTCTTAGTAGGCAGTTAAAGGCAGGAGCCCCCATTCTTATTTCACGCGTCTTCGTAACTCAGGCATCTATCTTAGCATAAAATCCAATGTTCGTCCTCTCGTGCACGCCTTGCTCAGACATAGATTGCTTTTGCCGGGACACGTTGGTGTAAGTGGTGAGTTTTCACCCGCAGACCCCTCCGACTCATCCCGCTCACCAAGTTTCTTGCACACGCACCTCTCTGCTCAAACCTTTTTTGTACACTTCTCACGGCTTACTCAGTAGCTAGCTCATGTCCGTGCAGTTCATGTATGTACCAATCAGAGTACATGTGTTGAGTCTTCCTCGTCTGTTTGTACAGAGCATGGCGGCAGTCAGTAAGGATAAGCATGAGAGAGTTCGTTCTGCGGCATCATGGGGAAGTTGTCCGTAGAAGACTTACTGATCCTCTCTAATCTCCTGTAGTCCTGCGCATTCTCTGACAACTCTTAAGCCATCAGCACCCTCTCCCTATGGTCTGTAATGCCTTGACTCAAGAAAGACGTGCGGCGTCCACAACAGTGTACAGCTGGCAGGGTGTGCTCATGCGTCATTTCCTCTCCACTGGCTAGCACGTGTGTCCCCTCTTTAGCCTCCTGCACTTGGGAATCAAAGTTGATGTGAGCACCCTGAGAGTTTCGCCTTTCTTGCGCACCCACCTTTCCACACATCGTGCCCTTCTCTCTCTCTCTCTCTCTTCTGCCGACCGTAGTAGGCTCACACACTACACGAGCGCATAGACAATAATTGACGTCAACCGCATTGCATTTTTCTCTACGTGTCGCTCCCCCGCCTTGACTCTCTTTGACCTTCTCTCCCCTTACTGCCCTGAACAGTCCACGTGTCGCCCCCGTACACCTCCGCTGAGCCGAACTGACCTCAGGGCTATCCTTTACGGACTCCGCTGGCGGGTGCTCTCTTCTCCATTGTTCCAGCCCATGCCAAGATTGAGTCTGCTCATCGCTCGCTTCGGACTCAGCCTCTAAGTCCCGGTCCAGCTCCTGCTGCTCTCGCTCAGTAGTACTCATGGTAGTCTCTTCCTCGTGGTAAGTGACCTTGACCTTCAGGGCCGCGGTCACTCTATCCCTTCTACACCTCCGCTCGGCTCGATCCTGAGCCTCAGTAACCGCGCCTTGGACTTTCTTGTACTCCCACATTTCTCGCTCCTTCCCACCGTAGACGTTGATCTTCAATTTAGCCGCCCCGTCACTTTTGATGTAACTCAGACAGGCATCCACCATAGCCCCCTCTTCGCGCATAGGCTCCCAGCTCCAGTAGAACCTCAGGTGGTCTGGCCTATAGCCAAAAAGGTCATTGCTTCGCACCATAGCTAGGCTTCGTTCGATAGACTGCGTAGTACCAGGCCGTCAACTTAGAATAGCATGCCACTCTCTACCGGAGCACTCAGTACAGATGGGGTACTACCAAGCAGCTGGCCGCTAACAGCGTGTGTCTTGCCCACAAAGATAGCCCAATATCCAATGACTTATCCCCTCTCTCTCTTTATAGGATAGCTACCCACCGGGATCCGAAAGATCGGGTAGACCCTGAATAAAATAAAATAATTTTCAGGGCTGGCCAAAACAAAGAACTCCAAGACCCCAACAAACACCAAACTTGGCACACACAGACCTTAACCAAAAATACAACGGAGCAAAAATAACAAAAAACAAAATCTGAAAAAATGATCTCCAATGCACTTTTGAGGGTTGGGGGTGTTACCTTGGGGCTGAATAGTCGGGGTCCCTGTTAACCTTTGGTGTCTAGACTGGCCCGACCCTTCGTTTAATACCTCGTGTCTGACCTGTTTGGTTGAGCATCGCGCAGTGCGACCCCAAAAGAGGGGTAACCCTCGGCCGCTTCGTTAGGAAGCCTATCACCCCCCCCGGTGGAAGGTCATAAGCCCCCTCCTTACCATCGGATACGGGTACCCATTAGTGGTAGCCCGTAAGTGCCCTATGAAGGAAGTGAAGTGTCGGGCGATATTCTGTTATAGGAGTGCCGCCCCAGCAAATATGTCACTCGGAAACGAAGGGGCTGCGATGAACGACAGAGAGTTCTGCTCATAATGTGACCTTTGGGGTGTGGTCCTTTATCTTCTTTCTTCCTTTAAATTTTATTTTATCTTTGACTCATTTTTCTAAGATCTAATTATTAATGTTTGGAATTTAAATGTTGGCCGAATTAAATCCCTCATTCAGAACACGGGGATCGCGGTAGGTAGAGGTCCTATAAAAGAGAAGGGAGTTGTGTTATTGGCTATTCGGGTACAGGCAGTCCCATTGCGCTGAGTACGGGTGAGTCCAAGAAGGGGGGACCGGGCGGCAGAGTGAGCGTGTGATTTCGCCAGCGTGCGCATGTGCCGTGTATTCAGTTCTGGCTATTCTGGAGCCGATAGCCTAACACTGTGCACGGTCTTTTCAATAGAGGAGCGGCTCTGGCGCGTAGTAATGGCCTTTTTAGCTATAGGCCAGGTCATTTGAGGTTCCACTGGAGCTGGGAGTCTATGCACGAAGAGGGGGCTATAGTGGACACCTGCCTAAGCTACAGTAAAAGTGACGGGCTGGCAAGACTAAAGATAAACGTCTACGGAGGGAAAGCACAAGAGATGAAGGAGGATGGAAAAGTGCAGGGAGTGGTCATCGAGGCTCGTAAAAGAGTTGAACGGAGGTGTTGGCGAGATGGGGTAACTCGTTACTGTTACTTACTATGAAGAAGAGACCTCCACAAGTTCTACCGAACAAGAACAATAAGAGCTAGATCGGGACTCAGAGGGAGAGTTCGAGGAAAGTGACGCTCAGACTCAGTCCTGGCACGCTGGAGCAGTGGAGAACGGAGCATCCATCGTCCGAGTCGGTAGAGGACGGGCCCGAGGCTAGTTCTGGCCATCGGAGAGACTGAAGACTACAAGAGAGAGAGGCGGTTATGTACAGGCGGCGAAAGGGCGGTAACGCGGGGGAAGTGAGTAAAGTGCACGCGCGGTGGGAGTCAAGAGAGAGAGAGAGGGTTATTCATGTTCGTGTGGTCTTGGTGATGACGTTGGTTCCGAACGAGTCACGAGAGAGGGACCAGAATCACTAGGCCACGAAGGTGCAAGGGTCAATGGGCAAGGGCAAAGGGAGAGCAGGACGCAAGCAGTGACGTCCAGAGAGAGAGAGGACGGGAGAGGATATGCGTGAGGGTTAGGCATGGAAGAGGGAACGGATCCTCTCCACTACATGTTGATGTCACCCATCTGACTAGTGCAGCGCATCGAAGGGTCTTTCTACGTCATTGTTAGCTAACACCATGCTCTCTTTCCTGAAAAAGGAGGCTCCGCGTGCTCTCCTACGCTACTTAGTATGTGACCTGTGAGATGTTGACGACTTCAAGCGAGCTTGATATGTGCTTGCCAAGCGAAGAGGGGGCACTGTCTCAGGTGAGCGAATGATCAGTACGACGTCTTTTCCGAACAAACAGACGGAGAGGAGTCGTCGCGTGCGAATGTTGTGTGCGCTGTGCGTGGGCGACTTGTTGACGTCTCCTGTTCATGCAATCTCCGTTTGGGTCCTCCATAAGATGCTCCAACCAGAAACGGGGTCGGGCATCTCCGAGAGTAGCGTGAGTTAGTGGGGGAGTTCCCAAGGTGGGAGATATAAGAGAGCTAGTTACAAGGCGAGGGCGTATGAGGCAGCCGTGTGTAGGAGGGTGGCACGGATGATATCCCCTTCTTTCCTTTTGTGAGAACCGTAAAGCTGCATGTGAAGGCGAGAGAGCCATGTGGTAATAGGTGAAAGTGAAACGAGGGTTGAGAGAGACTAGTAGCTATTCAAATAACGGGAGGAAGCCGGTTTGAGACGTAGCCTTCCTCAGATGGACTCACTAGTCGATGTTTTCATCCTCGTCAAGCCATGATAAGGTTTCGGAAGGGAGCGTGATCTGGCGGTAAAGAAGGATGTGGTAACCAGAAAGCCATGGTCTGAGAGAGGTTAAGAGGGAAGTAATCCAGAGAACTAAGGGGCAGCTAGTTCACTTATGCTACCTGTCGTTGGAATGCTCTCACGCCTAATTCACACTGAAGGGAGAATCTTGTCTCTTGCTTAGCAACAGATGTAGTTCACTAGGTGCAAGCTTGTGTGTTATTGTTGGCGTCAGCAGAAAACGGAGGTATATCGAGCCTGCCACACGCATAACTTATGATAGTCTTGATTAGAGTGGTATCAAGTCCCAGGGAGGACTCGGCGTGATCACCCCGGGTGTTAACGTGTCCAGATGGAAAAGGGGAAGGTGGACTGGGGGAAGTCTTAAGTATGAGCGTACCCCTGATCTGGCTCGAGTTGTCAGACCTGCCCCCAGAGTATCACTTACGAGAGAGATCATCCTGAATGGCATCTCGGAACCTTTCATTCCTAACAGGAGTGGTGGCGATCACGGCGGGGTACTAGTTACTAATGCAGGCAAACGAAGGCTGAGCTCGGAACTGATTTGTAAATATCTGGTTGTCGAAAAAAAGTCAGTGACCAATTGTTTTATACCGCGTACGTAGTGGGCCTATATCGGATCACGAGATCGTGAAAACAAAGCGTTTAGGTGAGATCAGACCCAGTGAAACTCACTCAGACAGACGCACAGTTGAAGTCCCTTGTGTACTGTATTCCAACCTTGCTTGAGTAAGTGGAAAAGTCCAAACTGTATTGGCTCTTATTGCTTTTGACTTAAGATGGTGGGTGTTTGGTTGACTGAAGGGGCTAATGCATCATCGCCTACTAGCACTTAATTGTTGGCCTTTGGATGAGCAAGTCAGTGCTGATCATGAAGAAACCAGAGTAACTGAGTTCGCTCTCGTCAATCTGGTTTGGTTGATTGCCAATGATTGGCAACTGGTTTTCATTGCTCGACGCTGCTTTGTTGGGCCCTAAAAAACATTGCCAGGCCAATGAAATAAGATTTTGATCACTCACTCTTGATTTCGTTACTGATTCTCTTGTATGTGTTTGTCCCTTGGGA
The DNA here is from genome assembly GCA_003427395.1 of Chara braunii. NCBI lineage: Eukaryota > Viridiplantae > Streptophyta > Charophyceae > Charales > Characeae > Chara > Chara braunii. The sequence goes on from BFEA01000066.1 coordinate 3,503,724, forward strand.
AACAGGCTTTCTCTCGTTTATTCTACGAGTGTGTACCTGTTTCCTCTGCATAAGAAAATAGGAGATCTTTCTTAAGATAGGGACTGGCGGAGCTCTGACCCTTCGCCTGATGAAACAAAAGAAAGTGATCCTGAGAAAAATCTATTACCTTTTCGCTAAGTACCTTCTTGATGGAGACTGGCGGACTTGGGTCTTATGCCTAAAGAGAGTAAGACAACAAAAAAAAAATGACTGACAGGTAAAAATGCAAGTAATCTTGTTTCATAGGTTTAATCAATTAATTGAGTATGGGAAAGGTTTCAGACCACTTGCGGACTGCCTCCTGGAAAGAGCCTAGTGTGGGTCAACTCCGTGTGCAGTAAAAGTGACTCCTTTGACTACTTCGTGATAGACTCTCTTGATTGGCTCTTACAAATTGAGCCTTAATTCCCCTTGGCAAAGAGTTGTGTGAATCATGCGAGTGGACAGTGGACGATTGCTGTACGAGTTGCATCCAACACTAAACATTGAGCATGTCATCAGTTCTTGAAGATTTCTCAAATAAATGATCTGTAGGTCATCATCAACAGTACCTTATGATGTGTGCGGGAGAAAGTTTGGTACGAGCAACGCCGAACATTGTATATAAGGTGGAACAATCATGAGAGACACCGTGCGGTATTTCTAGATCAAGGCAATTACTAGCAACACTCGATGTAACGCTTGAGTAAGGGCTCATAACGGAAACTTTGAACTGAGTACGGATAGTGTACTGCCATGCTTTATCGTGAATGTTGTGTCGGCATGGTGTGGGGATAAAATCACGTTCACTTTTCTTTCAGAGTAACGAATCAATGATGTTTGTGCTTGGACGCTTTTAAGGAGGTGTATAGGTACAGCTCAAGACGCAAAGGGTTCTGTGACATGATGTTTTTCGACAACTCATAGTGGGCATGAGCTTTCATTCCTCAGTTGGCCTGCAAATATTCAAGAGAGATCACAAAACCTATTTATTATGGTATGGGATTGTACCTTGGTGTTTTCCATCAATAAGCAAGTCCTTGCCCTGAGTTGAGCTCTTTGTGAGACTAAGACTTAGATGTAGAGCTAACGGGACATCCCTAGTAAGACACTCATGTGGGCAAAAACATGGATTCCGAGAAAACGGTGAGATAGAGCTTTACGAAGTGTCTTGTAGAAAGGTCACAGTGCAGACGGCGTGCGTAGCATTCGAAAACAAGTTAATGTTAGTATTAGTCTGCATCGTCCAACCAAAGGTAAGGGTTTTAAGCGAATTGTTTGTACCCACCAAGACCAAATAAATGTACCCAGGAAGCGTTTATATGTCTAGTTAACTCGCTCAACTGCTATTCATTTATCTAGTTAACCCTGTTCAACTCTGCTCAAGCCGGGTACCAGTTTAGACCCGTTTTCAAGAATGCCAGTGCTCTACGACTTTCGGGAGTGTGCATAACTATGGTGAGTATAGTGCATTGGTAAAAGTTATTTGGCATTCTCCTCACTGGACTGTAAACCAAGGGAGTACTCGTTGCGTCTTGTATAAGTGGGATACTATACCATTTAATGGCAAGCAGAGGTTGCTACGAATAACACCCTGACTCGCCACACAGGCTTGTGCTACCATAAATAATGGTTCAAAGCCCGTATTAACCAGAGTCTTGCAGGTCATCTGAGCAAGGACAGCTGCGAAGGAAGGCTAAGTGTATATTCAAGAGGGTCTGATTGTCAAGAGGTATTTTAGACGCTATTTGGACGAGGTTACTAAGGTGCGCTATCCAACAGTGTTTCAACTTTGCACGTCAACTGATTCTACCCAGTTTCTAGTCTGAAAGAAAACCAATTGCGTCCAGAGTACTGAATCTATTGAGAAAATAGTTGTGAGCATTTCGCAGAGTGTTCCAATGACCGCCTGTTTTGGCAACGCAGATGTCGGGCACCCCGGCCGCATACGAACTGTTATGGGCTCTCGCTGCCAAAACCGGCAACCTGTTATTGGTGGTAAATTTGAGTGAGCATCCCTGTACGTCTCTCAGACTCCACCTAAGAGCAACTACAACAGGGTCCTGTGGACAAGGATAGGAGACTATGGAAAGAAAAAACTGTGTAGGAATGATTTACACTCTCCAATGGGATGAAAGGATGGTTGGGAGGAGGATGCAATCAAGGTCACCCAACACGTTTTAACATTAATGAGAAGGAGTGCATTTGAGCTAGTGAAGGGCCAAAAGTTTATTGCATACGTCATCTATTTCTGCGCGACTGGCGGGAATCTGCATAGCAAACTCTCAATCATTGAAACCGTAGGCCGAACGAGAGAGGTTATCAATAGTCAACTGTGAGGGTAGAGAGTCTCTCGATAATAACATACATGATGCGGTGAAGGTGAACTGATAAAGTGGGGAGGCGTTGAGACAGATTGCATTACAACCGTCAGAGTCCAGGCGTGGGAGAAAGTACATAACATTGTTTAAGAGCGTATCAATACCAGGTAAACAATGCATTATCAGGATCCGGTCAGTGAGACAATCGACACAACCGTTTCGCTTGAGACAAAAGACAAATCAGAGAATCGGTCAAAATTTTGTCGTCACTATCATTCACATGAGTAAAGTTCAGACGTTTCCAGTCAGTGGGTCAGTTTTGGCTGGTCTCAATCAGATAGCTCTCAAGGATGCTTTCTAGTATAGATATGTCAATGCAGAGGGATTTAGACGAGAAGACCTGTCAGTTTTTGTTATTCTCACTGAATTTGCAGGAGGTACCATTTATGACTTGAGGGCATACTTGAAGAAGGGTAAGGAAACTCATGAACACTTCAACTCAGACTGGATCGCAGCTGCAAGACATTTGAAGGAGAGAGAAAGGGAGCTTGATGAGAATAGTATCAGACTGATCCGCAGTTTTTGACCCAAGCTCTACACCGACTACCTCATACCTCCTGTTCCCTTCCCTCTCACAGATGGCTCTAATTAGGGTGACCTGGTGGATCTAGCCAAGAGGTACATCTCTCCTGCAGTGATTGACTATGAGGCAGTGACTGCGCCTTCAGAGTTTCAGCATCTCAGACGAGGGATCTTCTCTCAACCATATCTTCCTCCACTATGGGATAGGTTTTGTGCTATGGTTGATTTCCGTATCATGAGACTCGGGTCAAAATGTTCAGAGCTTCTAGGATTCAGGTGGCTCTACATCTAGAGACCACAACCTCAGAGAGTACGGAGACATAGCTCGAAGCACAGGAAACACATGACGAAATGAGTGATTGCGTGAATGACCTGGAGGGATGAGTAAAGACTCCTGATTAGTGCTGGTCATACTCCTTATGTGTACTCTGTGGATTATTTTGAGTTCTCATTCTTCCCTCATTTATCTTGTATTTGCTTAAGTCAGTAAGTTTTGCATCTTCAATATTGTTTGTGCTTGATTATCATGTTCTCTGATGATGCTGTAACAATTCTCAAAATCAGTAAATTGGCAAAATTGATATATGCACGACACACCCCAGACTTCACGATTGTTACTTGCATGATCTCTGATGTTCCGAATCAAAATAAAAGATTCCTTAGACCAAGACCGGCGAAGATCGTAATTGAAGGGTCTCGCTCGAAGTCGGACGCACACAACAGGAAGGGATTTGTTTTAATTAATTAATTTTCTTTATTGCAATCAGCATCCAAATCCTGGGTGACAGCCTATTGACTTTCTGGTCGCCTGAAGAGGCCCGACTAAAAAAAATGCGACAAAAAGGGCAGCGTTGCCCGAGACATGAAAAAAATTCATGTCTGGAACGAGGCTTGGTCAACATCAACTTCAAGCTTTGATTAGGTCATGAGAACTGTTGACAATGTCTGAATCTTTAGATCAACTCTAACATCTTGAGTGAGTTATTATTTTATTGGAAGTTTTCAGTCGCTAACTGAGTTTTGTCTCGATATGTGTGAGGTACCACACTGGAATGGAGAAGGAGATTGACTTTACTTATTGGAGAGGATCCGACTTGATCACATGTATGCCTTACAAGCCCTTGATGTCCTTGAAGAAATGAGAAAGAAGAGAACGAGTCAGAGAGTAAGAAATTCCATCAAGAATGTTAACTACTGATTCATTGAAAGAGTTCTCAAAATTTACTATTAAAGGGGTATTCCCCTATCAGTATGAACACCGTTGGGCTTACCACTCTGGCAGTTCAACCATCTATGTAATACTTGCTCACTTCTTGGAGGGAGATATCTATGATATTCATCTTTATGTCAAAAATGAAAACTGCAACGATGGTGTGACCTTTAACTGGTTATGAAAAATTGTTGTTCAGTCTATCTACGACGAAAAAACAGATTTAATCAAATGAAAGAAGAAAGTGGAATGGGGGTTAATGCTTGTAACCTATGAAAAAAATTCAACTCCTCATATTCCTGAGAGCGATTGTAAGAGAAGTAATTGGTTGCCAATAATTAACATGGTATTGAGATGGAAGAAATGAGAAGGCGGTCATAATAACAAGAGAAACTTCAACAGACGAAATCAGACAGAGAAGACTGAAATTTGACAGAGGTTCAGGTCCGAGCAAGGAAAAAGTTGAGTGTCTCATCGGCTCACTGAATGCTTTAAGTGAGAGAGAAGTGTTCCCTTACAAAATTGTCAAGTATGAGTTGGTCGAGAGTGGATGGGAGCAGGAACGATTTTTTGTCCTGACATTGTACTTTACAGATTTGGACATATATGATGTAAGAATTTATGTTCCTAAAGAAAGGAGTGTTGATGATGTATATGGGAGATGCTGAGGATTTGCCGAAGAATTTGTGCTAAAAAGAAAGAAAGACTTGAGAGAGAAAATAAGTGTTTCGTTGGGTCTACTCGGTTTGCAGTCTTTAAGGGATTTCCAACTCTTCCTTTGCATGATATTCTATCAAGGAATAACTCGTCAGCTATGATAGATTTTCTATGGAAGGTGAAGAGAGTTCAAGAAGAATACTCTCAATAGCAAGGATAATTGTGGTAAGAGACAAACTTTATGAAATAACTGGGTCCAATAATCCCTTTGTAATCCTGAGATACGAGACTTGTGTCAATAACAGGGTCCAATAATCCCTATGTAATAACTGAGGACGAATAATATTTTAAATTCCAGTAGTCAAATTCTTGAACACAGGTAGCTTGGACGTAAGGATTTACGCTCCAGTATGTCTAGAGAAGGAAGTTGATTATTTTGAATGTCAGTTGAGAGCTTATATCAGTCTTATAAGGAGAAAAGAGAGGCTGGAAAAATTACAGAGGAAAGTAACTTGGGGAGAAGAATAAGACAATTTGAGAGACTCCTTAGTTTTTTAACTACTGATGGCTTTGACGATATGAGAGATTGATCGGCTCTTCTGGAAACCATTACCATAGTAGGTAACGCAAGGGAGGGTGACTCACTAGTGATGATAAAGTCCCTACTCTTAAATACTTTTGAATACTAGTTCGAGATCCCTGACTATATTTATCATGAGATCTACCTCTCCTGACACTGTTCCTAATGGTCGATAATGCCTAGTACGGTTGAGCAGCTAACATTCGGGGTTGTATTGGAAGGTAGAGTTGTTAAGACATAAGGAACTCTTCGGATCTCAGACAGAGGTCTCTCTACTTTGGATGACCTTGAGTTTTCGCAACCTTTCTTTGATCGGATGAGAGACTCCGCTCTAAGAGTCGTCACTGACCAGACTGAGATCAGTTATTTACTGAAGGTAGTAAGAGTGAGAATTACTGAGAGGATATCATATCACTCTTCTAGAGAACAAGTCTCTCTTGCCAGAAGAATCAACAGCGAATCGTGAGCCATGCAATTTGACCATGAGATAATAGATCTGACACAAGACTTTATTATCAGGGGTACTGTGAAAAGAGTACAGCAGAAGATTGAGTAGGGATGATGAAAAATAACTGATTGAAAATTATATTGGAAGACTGAGAAGAATTTCATGGTCGGTGCGAATACCCTGGTTTTGACAAGCGACAAAAAATAAGTTTAGTCTAAAGTTTGAGTATACCGCGCGAGTCGCGGCAGTGTCGGTTGTTTATGCGGCTGATGGTTGACTAGAATAAAGAGTGTGTGGGCGCACGGATTTGAGGTGCGCGTGATCTTTTAATTGTTGATGATTGAAGAGTCGGCGTGATCACCGGCCAAATTTTATTTTCTGATTAAACTAGTATTAAAATATTATGTCTTGATTGACCGATGCGCTTGCCTGTGATCCGTGCGTACGTGCGGAGGACGACATTGACAACGAGGAGGTTTTGAAGTGCTTTCAGTAGGCCCGCTGTCGCGCCCCCACCGCTTCCAGGGCCTGGTTCGATGTGCCTCCCCGACCGAGTGAAGTGAGTTGGTGGACTGGCAGACTGTCACGCAGAATTTTGATAAGTTTTAGAGAAATTATGTAGAAGTGCATTCACAAACAACCTTTGTTATGCAATCGAGTAATCAGGGTTATCCCTCCTGCCAGCGGCGACACGGCTTAGAGTGAGGCGTTCGGGTTTATCGTCTGCACCTGACCCCGTATAAAGGTCTGACTCAAGGTCACTGGAGTCCCTATTATCCAGGAGTCCTTCGGGCTGCCTTGATTGTAACTTGTATGATATGAAGAGGAAAATAACATAATATCTCATGCATCATAAAGCAAATAACACTGAAGAACAGGAAGACTAGAAACCAGACTCTGCAAGAGCATGACTCGAGACACGAGACGGAAGAGTAGTATGTAGAGAGTTCAGGAAGCAGACATAGGAGGTGCTGCAGTCACTGATAAATCATAATAATGTCATAATACATCTCAGTGACTAGAAGATACGAGCCTCAATCAATGACGACGAGTGGTACCCCCTCATGACTGGGCTCGACTATTTGGGACTCCGTATCTGGTACACGCTGGTCCTCCTCAGCATTGAGAACCTGAGTGGCTATCGACTTTGGGACCACAAAGCTGATGTCAAAAGATTGCGCAGGGTCGATCTTGCTGATATATGCGATACATCTCGCCATCTCCTTGTCCGTGACACTTAGGAGGTACAACTCCTCGGCGAGGGAAGTGTTGTCAGTGGCACCAATCAAGATCTCAATCCGTTCCTTGTCGTAGATGTAATCATAAGAAACCTCCAGACAATGGTCTCCATAGAGTGGCTTAAGAAAAGCCTGTATAACGAAGTCTGCTCCCACCAAATGACTGTAGCCATCCCCAAGATATGGGACTGGTCCCTTCCCCCTAGAAGGGTCGGCTACCTCCTCTGACTTGGATCCTCCTGACATGTAATGCCTGAATCAATCACCCTCAAGTAGGTATCGTGCCAAGAGGTAAGCAACCCGTCGTAAGGCTGTCTTCTGCCTGCATCTCACTCCGGTGACCAATGTCATAAGATGCCCTGGATCTGCTCCAACTCAAGCGTGCTCAATCCCTGTGAGTATCCCAGTCAAAATAGTCCCCCAAGTCAACGTCACTCACGCAACAAGGCTCTTGGTCTGACTCGTCTGTCTCTGACCTCTGTAAGCAGGTGGTAATAGGTATCCCGGATCCGGCCACCTTACTCCTTATCCTCCTGTCTTGACGCCTTTTTTCCCTGCTGCCACCTCTGCTCAACGGTTTTGGATTACAGCCATCAAAGTCAAAGAGAGCACCACCTAGTGCAAAGGGGACCTGGGGAAACACCACGTGTAGCCAGTGCTCCCTCTAGTAACTCTCTCTGCAGAAAATATAGTCGGCGATCCGGTCATAGGTGGCTCCCTTTATTCCCTGCCCAGCATCTCTCACGTGATAAGTGATGACCAATGTGTATCTCGATGTGGGGGACTCGTTAGCCTTAAGGACAAAGCGTTGATGTCCAATGTGTCGATAACAGAACTTCTCAACCAGCTTACCCCATGTCGGGGCCGTCTCATGTTGAGGAGCAAGCGTGACCAATCTGCAAAGTAAGGTAAAATGCCCCTGGCAAGTGGTTACACCAAACAATGGTGTCCTGCTGATAAGGGGGAATATCAGCAACTCACGAAAATAACCCAACTCGATAGGGTCGGAGAGGGCAGCACCCCCATAGAACTCCCAGCCAACCGGTGGCAATCAACTCAATAGAGAGGCCCGCCTGAATGGGTCTGGCTGGGTAGCGATCAAATTAATATAGGGGCCCGCCTGAATGTGCCCGGCTGAATAGCAATCAAACTCGATATAGGGACCCGCCTGAATGGGCCCAGCTGAACAGCGCGGCTGAACAGCAGTCAACTCGATATAGGGGCCCGCCTAAATGAGACCGACTGAACAGCAACAACTCTATATAGGTGCCCGCCTGAATGGGCACGGCTGAACAGCAATCAACTCGATATAGGGGCCGCCTGAATGGGTCCGCCTTAACAGCCGTCAACTTGAGATAGGGGCCCGCCTGAATGGGCCCGCCTGAACAACAAACTCGGCAGCCCAACAACTCAACATAGCAACATCATATGAGTATCTCCGCAGCGAGTGGACTAGGATACGAGAACTGGACTGCTAGTATCGTCGCTGTGGAGGACTGATCAACAAAGTGTCATCTACGCAGGGACCAGTTGCAAAATACTTTATACATGAACTAGACTGCGCGGATACCGTATGTGCAGGAAAAATAGCATCCGCACAGGGACTTAGATGAATATTGTTCATATAGAGGCTGACCGACAAGAAATCAAATCAGCGGTAGTTGGGGCTAGTCATACCGTTAGAGACAACCAGTCATGTCCTCAAGACTAATCACACTAACAGGGCATGCGTCCCCACCCATCATACCGGCGGGACGTGCGTTTTAGAATTATCAGAACGTCAGAGCACACACTCACATAGCCTACCCGAGCCTTCGCGCACTCATGTAATGATACTGAGCGTGGACACACATGGACGCGCACTCAAATGGCAACACTAAGCTTAGACGCGCATGGGCGCGCACTCAAATACCAGTTCCAAGCTTGGGCGCACGTGGGCGCCCACTCAAATAGTAAGTTCGAGCCTGGGTACACATGGGCGCACACTCAAATGGCAATGCTGAGCATAGGCACGCATGGGCGCGTACTCAAATAGCAATACTGACCATAGGTGCACGTGAGCGCATACTCAAAAGGCATTGTTGAGCTTGGGTGCGCATGGGCGCGCACTCTAACAGCAGTCCCAAACTTGGGCGAGCGTGGCCCCGCACTTAAATAACAATATCTAGCTTGGGCGCGCATGGGCGCGCACTCAAATAGCAATACCAAGCTCGGGCGCGCATGGGCGCGCACTGTCACATCAATGCCAAGCTTGGGCGTGCATGGACGCGCACTCTAACAGCAATGCCAAGCTTGGGCGTGCATGGGCGCACACTTAAATAACACTATGCAGCTTGGGCGCGCATGGACGCGCACTCGGATAGCAATATCAAGCCAGGGCGAGTATGAGCGTGCACTCAAATAAGAATTTAAAGCTTGGGCGCGCACGGGCGCGCACTCAAATAGCAATACCTAGCACGGATGTGCATGGGCGCGCACTCAAATAGTAGTACTGAGACAGGGCGCGCACTCAAACAGCCAAACCGAGACTGGGCGCACACTCAAACAGCCAAACTGAGACTTGGCGCGCACTCAAACAGCCAAACTGAGACAGGGCGCGCACTCAAATAGTAATACTGAGACCAGGCATGCACTCAGACAACTTGTCCGGGCCTGGGCGAGCACTCAGACAACTTGCCCGAGCTTGGGCGCGTACTCAGACATCTTGCCTGAGCCTGGACGCGTACTCAGACAAACTCGCCCGGGCGGGAATTCACACTGGTGTGTGAATTCTCGCCCGGGTGTATGGTCATGAATTGGCAAAGACCTTCGATGGGACAACCCTCAATGGGGTGCACGTTGGCTCTCAGAATGGATAACAAGGTTCACAATTTGAGTGCCCACTGGCGCGCTGGCTCAAAATCATCAGGGCAGAGTACACAGATTGAGTGCGCATGGGCGCACTGACTCTAGCTCGTCAAAGCAAAGTTTACAGATTGAGTGCGCACTGTCGCACTGAGTCCAGTTCATCAAAGCCGAGTTTACAAATTGAGTGCGCATTGTCGCACTGACTCAAGTTCATCAAAGCCGAGTTTACAAATGGAGTGCGCATTGTCGCACAGACTCCCTTTCATCAAGGTCGAATCTTGCAAATCGAGAGAAGGTTAACCGACCCCCCATTTTTCACCTCAATTTATAAGAGAAACATAAGGTCATCCCAAACAAACTTCACACCAATCTATAGACTGCACTTCTTACTAACATATTATTAAAAAAATACAAAAAAGAAAAAATAAAAACACATAAAACAGCAACTCAAAAGTCTATTTTCACGCAATTTTGCCAAACAACAACTTCATCAAAATTTCAAGACTTTCAGGATGATTAACAATACAAATTCTAATAACCCAAATGACACCAAATTTGACACACAGCAAGCTTGTCCTAAAACAAAAACCCAGGGCCGAAAAGTGAGGGACCCGGTTAACCACTTGTGTGCAAATCGAGTGCGCAGCGTCGCACTTAAGTTCGAGTGCGCACAGTCACACTTACTCAAGATCATCAATGCAGTGTTTACAGGCTGAGTGCGCAGTATCGCACTTACATGGGATCATCAACGCAGAGTTTTACAGATCGAGTGCGCAATGTCGCACTTGAGTTCGAGTGCACACAGTCGCATTTACTCAAGATCATCAATGCAGTTCCACACATCAGGTGCGCAGTGTCGCACTTACTCAATGCCGAGTTTGAGTGTGCATAATCGCACTTATTCAAAATTATCAATGCAAAGCTCACGGATTGAGTGCGCAGTGTTGCACTTACTCAAAGCCGAGTTTGAGTGCGCACAGTCGCATATATTTAGGATTATCAATGCAAAGCTCTCAAATCGAGTGCCTATCGGCACGCTAATTCAAGATCATCAGCGTAAAGCTCACAGATTAAGTACTCATTGCCATGCTGGCTCATGATCACCAAGGCAAAGCATGCAGATTGAGTGCGTGTTGACATGCTGATGCAGAATCGACCCTCAGATACAGTGCGGGTGAGCACATAGTTTTCCTGGTTCAGAAAATGGCCCTCAAAACATAGTGCGCGTGAGCACACGTTTCTCTAGTAAAGTAATGGAGTGCACGTGGGCGCACAGAGGCAAGATCAGCAACTTCCACAAATCCGAATGGCAATGGAGCGCGCGTGGGCGCACAATGGCAAGATCAACAGTTCCACGGATCCAAGGGGCAATTCCAATCCATACCAAACTGCACAGACCTGCCAAGTAGCAGTTCATAACTATGCCAGGATACACCAGGCTGACAAACGACAGATCAAAGCTATGTCTGACTGCGCCAGGCTGATAAACAGCAAACCAGAGCTACGCTAGACTCCGCCAGGCTGATAATCCATAAGTCAGAGTCATGCCAGACTGCGTCAGGCTGCTAAACGGAAGATCAGTAATTGCTCCAGGCTGCCAAATGACAAATCAGAACTGCGCCAGACTGCACCAGGCTGACACATGGCGGATCAGAACTGCGCCAGACTGCGCCAGGCTGCCAAAAGACAAATCAGAACTGCGCCAGGCTGACACACGACGAATCAGAACTATGCCAGACTACGCAGACTGCCAAATGACAAATCAAAACTGCACCAGACTGCGCCAGGCTGACACATACATAATTTAAAGAATCGCATATGGTTTAAAGTCATCAAGCGTAGACTAAACCTGGTGCGAGCAGCGGAAGAAAGGTAGCATAGTGCACCCCAAAACAAAGGGGGGGGTAGTCTGAATAATGGGAAAGAGCGAAGCGAGCGAGGAGTGAGCAAGCGAAAGAGTGAGAGAAAGATGGGAAAGGACAAAAAGGAGGAGAGGATGTGGGAGACGGGGTTATGACCTTGGCCAAAAGCCAGACTCATACCGCTGCTCTAGCAGCTCTCCCCCTCTCTTACCTCCTGCCTGCTTCGTCCTCACTCATCTCACTCCTTTCCCTGCTTCCTCCTTGCTCTAGTTCCCGCTTTATCGCACCAGCGTTTCTACATCCTCGCACGTGCGATCTCTCTCCTTGAGTGGCACGACCTCTCTTTTATAGTGGAGAGGCCGGGTGGTCGGGCCCAAGTGCAGCAGTCTAAGGGCTAAAAATAACACAGGCCTCTGTTAAAATTAGCACAGGCCTGCGCTAAAAATAGCGCGGAACAGGGACAGTCCCGACTTTGGGACACGAACAGTCAGCCCTGTGCTAAGAACAGCGCGGACCTGCGCTAAATATAGCACGGGTCTGCGCTAAAATTAGTGTGGGACTGCGATAAGAATAGCGAGGGCCTGCACTAAAATAGTGAGAGCCTGTGCTAAAAATACTGCGGGACTTGGGGCAGTCCCGATTTAGGGATAGGAACAGTCAGCCCCATGCTAAAAATAATATGGAACTGCGCTAAAAATAACACGGGCCTCCGCTAAAAATAACACGGGCCTGCGCTAAAAATAGCACGGGCCTGCGCTAAAAATAAAAAAGGTCTGCGATAAAAATAGCACGGGCCTGCGCTAAAAATAACATGGGCGTGCACTAAAAAAAGCATGGACCAATGCTAAAAATAACACGGGTCAGTGCTAAAAATAATGTCGAGCTTAGACTGGCCCGACTTTGGAATACTACGGTCGGCCTTGTTTTGAAAATTAAACACACCCCTCTTAATCAAAATAAGGGCCCAATCCCGTATTCCCTTGACCTTTTCCGGTCGTGCCCTTCCCGACGCAGTAAGTCCTGTCCCAAGTGGTCTACCTATTTTTCTCATTAACCTTTGGTCCGTTTTCAGTGTTATTCGGACCAGGCCTTACTAATTTGCCCCTTGCGGACGTAGGGGTTCAGACCAGAAGCCACGATTCGACTCCCATGGGGCTGGAGCATCGTGCCGTCTTGTCCGTTGCCTCGGGCAAAAAGGGACCAACCAGCGCGTCAACACTCTGCTGATCGTGACCACAAGCAGCCTGCGACGAGTACACGATACGGTGCGGAGGCTGACCACGACGAGTCAACTATACGTTGACGCGGCGCGCCGCTCTCCGACAACCATACCCAACCCTATTCCTGGCGTCCCCGCCTAGATCCCTCTACTATAAGGGTATACATATATATATATATATATACATTACTTCTATCATTCATCCTCAAGTTTACTCAAACGAACGTGTGACGATATCGCGTTCTTGCTGCTATTGTTGCCATTGTTGATCTCTGCTTGCTCGGACACTCGTCTCGCCCGTGCTATCATCGCTTAGTGACTTACATTCACCATGTCGCCAAAGACGCGCGGCTCAGGCGCTGGTCGAGGGAGAGGTGGTCGTCAGGGAAAAGCGGTCGATCGACCAATCGACCTGACTTGCGAGAAGGAGAGGTCAGAGGAGGAAGAGGAAGAGGAAGAGGAAAAATGGGGAGGAGTAAGGTTGCGTCATTGCCAAGAGGATCGGCATGAGCGCACACCATCGCCAGGGAAGATGGTGTACTATACGTACAAGTACGAGCAGCGCTATGGTCCTCGCTTCGAGCCGCCCTCTCGATCATATCCTTCGCCATATCCTCCTTCTTCCTCCGCTCAGCCGCATCCTCGCTAACTCACCTTTCTGCCTCAGCCGCCTCGCCCTGCGCCACAACCACTACCACGTGTGCCGGATCCGCCCGTCGTCCATCAAGCTGCGCTGTCCGACCATCGCTCGTGTATCACGCTTGTGCTGTTTTTCATCTGCCAGCTTGAGTTGTGCGGCCTTGTATGCTATCTGATATATAGAGGCATCATATAAAACATCTCCTAATCATCAAGGTGCTCGCCCGCTAGGGCTCGAGTGCTCGCTCAATAAGGCATGGACCTCTGGCCCAAGCCACCATCAAAATCAAAGAAGGATTAGTCTTATCAAACTTGCGTGGTGCAATCACCGCACGCAAATATCATGACCGCTCATGCAGCTCAATCATACTACGAATCCCGTTGTCTTGCACTATTAAATCTTTCTCAATCTTAGGTCAATCCACTCATTAGGTTTGACCTCGTGCATCATCATAATCGGACTCAGTCTTAGACCAAACCCTATCGTTAGGTCTGGCCTAGCAGTCCAACTCCCAGTCATGGCCTGCTCATCTCAACCTCATCGAACCAATCCTTCTCATCAGCACAACATAATCCTCATCATTATCTCAGTTATAGTCCAGCCACATGTGGATATGGGACTAATCATCGAACTCAGGATCATCCGGGTCATCTTGACTAAAGGCCGCCTCATAAGGGGGAAACATACCAAACCCCTTTCTCTTTGTCTGCTGGTTCTGTGCCATTCACTGTTGGGTCATACCAAACCCCGTTGTCTTCGTCTGGCTATAGGGTACCTGCAAAACAGAGATCATGTCATGCCAAAAAAAAACAACGAGAAAAGGGTCTCCCCTAAAGACCCTTGCCAACTCCCCTTCCTCACTCACTCTAAGAGTCTTACCTTTTGGCCTTCTGAGAGTGCCCCCGCTCGCTCTGGTGAGCTCCTCCGCTGACCCAACCCGGCAAGCAGAGCAAAGTCATTCTTGATTTCCAGTCATGGCGGTCCGACCGCCCTCCGATCCCTTGCTAAAAAAAGCTCACGGGGAGCCACACACCCCTTCATGAAGCCCTCACTCCGATGAGTGCAGACCCATGGATTAGAAACTCGTTAGTTGACATCAGAGCTTCTGTCTACTCGCTTGACTTCTTGATTAACGTTCGACTCTTTGCTACTGTGTGGGGAGCCAGCCAACACCCAACCAGACCCGGTTGGTGAGTCAGAGCGAGTCCACAATTAAGCCTTGCAACAGTGAGCTAGGAGGTCATAATGGCCCTGTTGCCAGCAGGGCAGTGGATACCTGGCTTATCCCGATGCCAAGGGAATGCCCCTGGAGACACGGCTCCCTAGAGACACCCCGATCAGAGTGATAGTAGGAGTCTACCACCTTGATAAGCCAAATGTCGGATTTAGACTGGGAGAGGCTCAAGATGCCTCCTTCCTTTCCAGCAGGCGGACCAGGTTGCCACGCGGCGACCCGAAAACGGCTAACCACCCGAGGGTTCGAGGCTATCAGCCACTATGGCTCAGACGCCCCGCCAACCCATCTAGCCTTTGAACCTGTAAGAACCTGCTTCAAGGAATCATCTCTTGCTCAAGAGGCGCAGTCGAAACTCTCTACCTCTTCATGAAGGACATAAACGCTGACACAACAGCGAACGCCACTGTGGTTAGACTCTCGTTGGTGAACCGTTGCGAGAACCCGGAGGCTGCAGTGGGAACACTCCTTTCATCTCGAAGAATGCAGCAGCCTCCAAACCGCTGCGATGCTGAGTGATCTTCGCCCCGACCACATGATCAGACAGATCACTCCATCGACTATGACACATGACTGACTACCTATCCCTTTAGAGCTCGGCAGTGCCTAACCGCGAAGGCCCATCTAGAGAGGAACCCCATCCCGGCGATGTTGAGTCCCTTGCCACTTAAACACTTCACTAGGTTAAGTACCACCCTCTTTTAGGGATAATCAATCAACTTGTGTCAGATGATGCTAGGCAATCCTCCTTACGCTATCGTACTAGGAGGTTACCTCATCAATTGAGCGCTGACTTATGAGAGGAAGAAAAACATATTTTCACATTATCCCACAACCATTCATTCCACAATTGCTATGCAAAACAAATAAAATACAATACGAGGCAAAAACTGAAATCCCAAGAACTGGCTCCCAATACCCTAGGCATATCCCAGGACTGACACGTGACAAGCTAGATACAATGCAATGAACTGAAATTTACAACTTTAACTTACATTTATACAAAACTGGAGCCAATCTGAGCCCGACAGACACATGAGTCCACCACTGAGCCGGGTCATCATAGGCTGCTCGTATCCAGCTCCGACATCCGAAATCATACCATAATCATATCAAGCCGACTGTCGTCTGCAGCTCGCGGCATACGGGCCACGTCCCAGCGTATAATCATCATCCATAGATGGCGGCTCACTGGCCACGTCCCAGCACATAATCATCATCCATAGATGGCGACTCACTGGTCACGTCCCAGCATACGGTACACTGTCCACGTTCCTGCATTTAATCATCATCTGTAGCTGGCGGCAACACTATCCACGTCCCAGCATATAATCATCATCTGTAGCTGGCGGCAACACTGTCCACGTCTCAGCATATCATCATCATCTGTAGCTAGCGGCAACACTGTCCACGTCCCAGCATATCATCATCATCTGAAGCTGGCGGCACACTGGCCACATCCCAACATATCATCATCATCTGAAGTTGGTGGCACACTGGCTACATCCCAGCAT
>BFEA01000066.1:3520190-3535601 GCA_003427395.1 Chara braunii
TGGCACACTGGCTACATCCCAGCATATCATCATCATCTGAAGCTGGCGGCACCCATCATATCATCATCATCTGAAGCTGGCGGCACACTGGCCACGTCCCATCATATCATTATTATCTGAAGCTGGCAGCACATTGACCACATCCCAGCATATCATCATCGTCCGGCGGCACACTGGCCTCGTCCCAACACATAATGATCCCGCGGTTGACGGCACATTGACCACGTCCCAACCAATGCTGAGGGCACACTGGCCACGACCCAACATGTACAGGCTGATGCTATACGACTCTCGGGTCTCGCCTCAACATTTTGCCCGAACTCGGAATCAAATCTGCATCTCTGAGTATGAATTTTCGGAACCGGGAGCCAGATACTTTACCATGGGATGTCGTTTCATCCATCTCTACTATCTCATAGGCCTTGTCTTCCACCTCTCTGATGGTCTTGAATGGTCCCATCCATCTGACCTCCAATCTCTTGGTCCGCTGCGTCTCGAGAGATGTATCATGCAGAAGTACAATATCCCCGACCTGAAGTCGCCCCTTTCTGATGTACCTCTTGCTGTTTCATCGTGTCTGATCAGATAATCTGCTGTCTGACATCCTCTTTATGACCTCGATTATGGGTTCATCCACTTCCTTAATCTGCCTGATCCTCAGCCTCAGCAACTCCTCTGTGGAGTATGACTCTCTCTGCGCCTCATGGGTCTAGGTCTCAACCAGGTTCTCAATGGGAGAAGTAACATATCGTCCGTACCAGCGTGTAACAGGTGCATAACTTGTAGTCCGTTTGACAGTCACATTGTCAGCATAGAGAGCAACTCTCAAGAAATATGACCAGCTTATGGAATCACCTTAGCACCATTTTGATATAGCATCCTTTAGAGTCATGTGACCTTTTTCCACTGGTGCATTAGCTTGAGGATGATATGGTGTCACAAATCTGACCCTGACTCCAAGTTAGGACATGAGCTTTCTGACCATCTCGTTCTTGAACTCTGATCCTTGATCAGCCACAAACTCACGAATGAGGGGGTACCTTAGGTAGATTTCCTCGATCCAATGTGTCACTACTTTTGCGGTTTTCTTACGGATGACATTTGCTTCAACATAACCAGACATATTATCTCTCATATTTAATATATATTTCATTTCATCCTTATCAAGTGGCATGGTAATTAGATCAAGGTGAACACTACTACCACGCTCAACAAGAACAGTGAGGTATAAGGGTTCAGTCAATCTCACAGATGACCTTTTCTGACAGGCTTCACATGACTTACAATATCTCATAACCATATCCTTCAGGCCATCTCAGTGATATAGTCGGGATACTTTATAGTATGTAGCATCAACTGTCCTATGACCCCCTGCTACACCCTCATGCAACGCGGCGATCACCTCTAATTGCCTTTCCTTACCGCACACCACTCTCAGCGGCGGTAGTCCTTCCTTAGCATTCACAAAAAGGTGACCCCTACGTAGTCTAAAGGTCCTTTTTGTCCTCTCATGGTAGAACTCGTTCAAGTGATTACTGCTCATCACTACACCGATCCTCTTATACTCTCCATCGTATTCTTCCTTTCTAACTATGCCCTCATCATCCTTACTTTGTTCTAAATTTTCTGACCCATTCTCTATCTCATTCAATCGACGCTCAACCATTATTGAACTCTCAGCCAGCTCATGAGCTGCAACAGCGGCCTGTTCTACCATCCCATAGGGGTTTTCTTTTTCTCCCCAGCAGTCTTCTCTACTGGTCGCCATGGCTGAGGCGGTACAACGAGTGGGAGCAGAAGGTAACCCTTCATCATCGTCCTCCATAAAGAATTCGTCAACGAAGGATGCCTCCTCAAGAGATTCATCATCTATTGATCCCCATTCCACGCGGCTTAACCCATCGGCTCGATTCTTATTAGTAGGCACCTTTTCTAATACAAAATCATACGTCCATATATGAGTTATCAATCTACTGATCGTAGCATCTATTGGTTGATGCCTCTTAACAGCTCCGATTACTGCCGTAGAATCCGTTCTTAAGATGAATCTTCGTCCCATAATGTAGTGTCTGAACACCCTTAGACAGTGCATGATTGCCAGAAGCTCCTTCCTAAACTGAATATAACCTCTTTCAACTGAATATAATTCTCAAACCTAAGTGGCCTCTCATTTCCATTTTCATCTTTTTGCACAAGCACTCCCCCTAAGGCTATGGGGCCACCGTCAGCCTCGATGATGAAAGGTTTTCCCTTTTCATCGTCAAAGTGGGGTACCCCTAGCACAACTCCACCGTCTCTTCGCTTATCTTGAAGTGCTCGTGTTGCTACCTCTCTTTGATTAGACCACTCAAGTTTAACTCCTTGTCGCACCATCTCTCTAAGGGGTTCCGCATTCCTGGCAAACCCAGGAATGAAGATCCGCCAGAAGCTGCAGACCCCTAGGAAGCTCCTTACTCCCCCAACCGTCTTTAAAGCTATAGGCGAGTTCAGGATTTTGTCCACCTTCTTCGGATCAGACTTCTCCCTTCTAGGAAACACCTAAAACCTAGAATTGTTACCCCCTTTTGAAATAATAACGATTTCGGTTCGCTTGCTGTTAGGTTGTACTTAGCCAACCTTTCTTGTACTTTCGCCACTCCTTGCGCATGTTCCCACACGAACCGTCTGACTCGACCATCCACTAAAGTCTCATCATTTTCCTTCGGTCCTTTAACCGGGTTGTCATCAATGTACGGAAACGAAACCTCTGGGCATATGTCCTCCATGACCTTCAATATGTCTCGCTGGACAACTGCGACCTCATTCGTCCACTATTTACGCACCACACACATTTGTATGAGGCCTCTAGGTGTATGCATGACGGTCATAGGTCGACTAGTAGGATCTATGGGGAACTGGTCATATCCACAGTACAAGTCTATTAGAGAGTAAATGTTTCTTATGGCGAAAGACTCGGCCAATAGATCCGCGTTGGGCAAGCTACCCGCATCACGAACCGTTACCGAATTCAATTTTTGCAAGTTTTGTATCCAGCGCAGACCTCCGCCTAACTTCCAAAAGCAAAACCAGTGATTGACATAAGCATCATCCGCTGGTTCTGCAACGTTGGAGGCGATCTTTTGGTTTATATACTTCATTACCTCTTCTTCTTCCTTCTGAGCATATTTCGTGGGTCCGTCATTCCAAGGCATGTCAGGAACGGTCCAGATCTTGACCATCTTGATCATGTCAACGTCCAGTTGTTCCCTCTCCTCGTCATTAAAGGAAAAGGCACCACTGTACTTTTGACATAATTCACATATGAAGTCCTTCTCAGCCGGCAGGAGAAAGTCATCGACTCCTACCTTCATTATCTTGAACCTCTCTGGGTAATTCTTTCTCTTTTTAATGCAGTCTCTCTTAATATTTTAATTATCTTTCTTTCCTTCTCTAATGCTTCATTGTAGTCTTTTTCCATCAGGACTGCCACCAGATTCTTCTTAACGCTCTTGCGCTTATACTTCCTCTTAGATCCGGTGACTATTTTTCTAAAAAAATGCCTAGTTGCAGAAAAGGTGGGCTGCATCGTGCCAACTTTTGCCGCCATCACAACATCTTTGAATCCTTCCATCTCTCTCTTATCGGCCAACTCCTTCTCTTTATCTAGGAGCTTTAGCATATTTCCGGTATCATTTACTCTGACCGTTGTTTCCTCGTCTATTATTCCACTTTCTTTTAACTTTGCTCGTACTTTCTTAATCAACTTGTCAGATTCTCTATGCTTAAGAGAATTAACATGTCGCTGATGACGATGATGGTGCCTATCACTTATCACAAAAGTTTGTTCTTGACCAGTGATAGGATCTTGGAGGGAGAGTCAGGCCGCCCCATCATGGCCAAAGAATGCACATGCCTCCATCCTATGTAGAAAATGAGCTCCTAGGATGCAATCATGGTCCAAGTTAGGAACCACAAACCCTAGGATCTCGGTTCGCAAAGTCCCAATTCGGATAGGCATATCATCAATGAATCCCTCCAAAGGCAGGAATCCGGCTATGTTGGAGAGTTGATGATTGGCTTTCCTATCTATTCCAAACCCACATGATCTCATCGTGGCCGATGCCATAAGCACCATCTCGGCCCGAGAGTCCATCAGAGTTCTAACTTTCATGTCATTAAGGGAGATTTTCAAGTATCCACACGACATGTTACCAAACCTCATCTTAGTATTAGGCGAAGTTTTTTCCACATGCTTAGGGAAGAGTCTTAGGCTATTGATTTCTACCTTCCACCTCTCAACCATCTTTTTGAGTTTTTCCCTAAACTTTGGCACCAAGGCTACCGCCTCTTTCCGGGACAGAGTAATTTCGGTTTCCTCAAATAGTTTCTTTACTACTTCATCTATTGAGATACCCTCCTCAGCCTCGGACCTCAAGACCACTTTCCTCTTTTTCCCGGCAGCTTTCGTTCCTTTTCCTTCCTTCAATAGGTCCTTGGTCCCATCAATCAGTTGATCTAAGCTCTCTTTGAGCCTTCTCCCGCTTTTTCTCTTCAACCTCCCTCTGACTGATATGGGACACATTCAGGTTTTCGCTTTTAGGATTGTCGTCTTGCGCCACTATCTTTGGGGGTAGCATACCATCAAAGGTGATAACATTATCCCTACCCTTCTTTTTTTTATCCTTATTGGCCTTAGCTTTTTCTAAGATTACTGCTCGCATCCCCCCTTTGATTTGGAAATCTACCTGATTCCAATTGGCATCACAGATGTGCCCATTGACATCTTTCTTGACAATCTCTTTTTCAATCTCTTTCTCCAATGTTGGACATCGGGTTAGAGTATGGTCTTCCTCGTCACAATAATAACTTCGGAGGGCGCCGTCTCTCCTTTGCCAATCTCGGTTCTTATTATCTTTCTTCCAATCTCGGTCGTGCTTCTTTTTTTGTCTCTCCTTTCTCCTTTGCCTAACGTCTTCATCATCACTTCTTTCGCTCTCACTCTCACTCTCTTCCTTTTGCTTCTCCTTCTTTTTTTCCTCTTTTCCTTCTTCGAGCCGAACTAGGGCTTGAGTTGCTGGGGCAGGAAGGGATAACTTCTCGAAGCTACCAAGCTTAACGAGAAGACCAAGAATCTCCTCGGCCTTCAAGTTTCCTCCCGTAGCTGCCTCAACATTTCCCTCTCTTGCACTCGTGATTGCTTCCATCTGTTCCAAAGACCATTTTCTGTTGGACACGGAAGGCAATTCACGGACCATCTCAACCACTTCATCCCATTTTAGTTGATAATGGGCAGCGCGACTTACCACACTCTTCCTTTCATCCTCCGCGAAGTTAGTCAGTAGGACATGACATTTTTGAGCCTCGCCTAGGAAGGGTACTCTTCGCGCAACCCTCTCAAAATCCTCTAGGAATTGATCGAGGGTAGCGTACTTGGAGCATCGTACATCCAACAAATTTTGCATAGTTGTTGGGACGTCATACTTGGCATATTCTTCCAGCATCTTTTGTCTCACGTCCGTCCATGTTGTCAGCCCTTGTGTCGTTTTTGTCACCGACACCGTCATTTGAGGTTCAACATACGCTAATAGAGCTTTCAACTTCTGTTTATCCGACCAACCATGGCTCATACCGAAGACATCATAGTCCTCCAGGAACTCCCTAACCTTGGTTCCATCAAAGCAAGGTATGTTCGTTGGAGGTACCTTAGCTCTTGGAAGGTCTAGACAGACATTCATAGTGTCCATCCCGGTCTTCATGGCCTCTACTCGGTTCAACATCTCTCGAAGAACCGCGGTAGTGGTCACTTCTCCATCCCCAGCGGAGGAACTAGCACGGCTCTGCCGTGCGTTCGGCCCTTTGACCATCATATCTAGCTTACTGGTTAAGCCCCTACTTCTTCCTAAACCTTTTCTCTCTTAGGATTGCGTTTAAAATTGGTTCTCAATTTCTGCCGTCAGTAAAGTTTTCTGGCAGATGGGGCTCGAGAATCTTATCAAACACAATCGGTGTTAGGTCACTAACTACTCTTATCTCTTTCCTTTCTAATTCTTTCTTTTCTTGGTCAATTATATTACTAATCCATCTTCGAAGAGACTCACGATATGTCCCTTTCTCCCTCAATGAAGGAACGTAGAGCCGCATATCATATTCTCCAGTGTCGAGGAACTTCACTACAAGGATGTAGGCCTTTCCTGGGGCATGCCTCTCCTCCAGGGATACACAACGCTCTATCTTGTAGGAAAAAACTCCTCCACTGGTAAAAGGAACTAGGACATCTAGTATCGCCGTAATTGTCAGGTAGTAACCAGACATTGCCTAGTCCCTAGCAACTCCCATGGTCCCTCATTTTCTTCGATTCGTCTAATCCTTTCTAATGCCTACTAAGTCTTCCAACCTACCCCCTTTTCTAGGCACCTCCGTGTAATAACGTCATGCCTCACTATCTCGAAGGGGTTGTTAGCTTCAGTCACCTTATCTAACCTTCCTTTACAAATGGTCGAGTCGCAATTGACATATAGTTTTCACATTCCAGTATCATTGCCTTGGGCTGCCTCTAGCGCCTCTACTCAGACTCTCCGCAGGACGTTGTCTAGATAAGATGGTCTCGTCTTTCGCATGTAGCATCACTCTCCTGCCATCCAAACTCTTGCAATCCTGGAAATGCCTAATCTTAGTCTGACCCATAATTGCTCTAAAAGCAGCTGCTCGCATAAGCTCAAGGTAGTGCTCTACCATGCCAATCTCGTTGTGCCTACCTAGCCTAGTGTCGCATCCTCTCACAGCCCCGATGACAGTCGCTTGCTGTTCGTGTAGATAGACCTCAAAGCAGAAGCTCTCTCCATCATCAGGAGTGTAGACATCGATTGACATAACTCACCACACTCGATCTCTTAATACCGCATTGAGGATCGGTCCCCAGTCCTTCCCATCGCAGAAGCTAGCAAGCACAGGAGGGTTTGGGAATCTCTCAAACTCTCTAGGTAGGGCACTCCTCGTCACTCTCTTTCTTTGTTGTTTCAACAACAACCTTTCATCTAAGATATACTCAGCAAAAACTACCCATCACGCCTCATAGTCAATCCTTCTCCTTGTTCCAGCAGATACGTCATACTCATTTGTATCAAGGAATCAGACTACAAGGACGTACAGAGTCACTGAGTCGTGCTCACAAGTCACACACCGCTCAACGACGTATGGGAAAACACCTCCAGGCGTGATCCTGGCCAGTGTCTCTATTGCTCTAGTTACTGCCGACATGGGCTACCTACCAACTCTGTCTTCTCAGTGCTGCATTGATGATTGGTTGCCAGTTCCTACCATCGCAGAATCCTTTGGGCACTGGCAGGTTATGAATCTTCTCGTAGACTCTTGGCAACAGACTCCAACTCGCCTCTATCCCTTGCTGTCTCAATTGATCCCTCTCTGCTTCGACACACCTCACAATAATATCCCAGTTGGTAAAGAATCTCGGGTCCTAATCAACCTCTTCTAGAATGTACGGTCGAATATCATAATCATCAGTGTCAAGGAATCTAGAGACAAGCACATGCACAGTCGTCGTACTTTTCACACAAGTAACGCATTTGACAAGCATATAAGGGAAGCCACCACCGCATGTGACACGAGTTAGGGATTCTAGGACATTATACTCTTTAGTCATCATGTGGTTTCTGGCTTATGGACTTGTCAAGCGAAGGGTTCAAAAGACAAATTTCAAACCCTTGCTTGCAGGTCTGAGTCACTTCAGATAGACTTCTGCAAGAGGTCCCTCCTCTCGGGTCTCCTCTAGCGAAAAAGTCTTTCTGACCTGAGCCAGACCTTGTACGAAATATGCTAGACTTTTGCCTTGTCACTGAATATTGTCACTAAGGTCCGCTCCCTGAAACTCAAAATTTTTGAGTCCCCGGCAACGACGTCATTTTTGTCGTGCCCCCACGACTTTCATGGCCTAGTTCGATGTCCCTCCCCGGCCGAGTGCAGTGGGTTGGTGGATTGGCAGACTGTCACACAACATTTTTGTAAGTAATAGGGAAATTATGCAGAAGTGCATTCACAAACAGCCTTTGTCACGCAATCGAGTAGTCAGGGTTATCCCTCCTACCAGCGGCAACACGGCTTAGAGTGAGGCGTTCGGGTTTATCGCGTGCACCTGACCCTGTTGTGGAGGACTCATTGTCAGACTCAAGGTCACCGGAGTCCCTATTATCTAGGAGTCCTTCAGGTTGCCTTGAGTTTAACTTGTATGATATGAAGAGTAAAATAACATAATATCTCATGCATTATAGAATCATGCATCATAAAGCAAATAACACTATAGAACAGGAAGACAAAAAAACAGACCCTGCAAAAGCATGACTAGAGACACGAGACTGAAGAGTAGTACGTAGAGAATGCAAGAAGCAACCATAGGAGGAGCTGCAGTCACTGATAAATCCTAATAATGTCATAATACATCTCAGTGACTAGAAGATACGAGCCTCAATCAATGACGACGAGTGGTACCCCCTCATGAGTGTGCTCGACTGTCTGGGACTCTGTATTTGGTACATGCTGGTCCTCCTCATCATTGAGAACCTGAGTGGCTATCGACTCTGGGACCACATAGCTGATGTCAAAAAATGCCGTCGGGTCGATCTTGCTGATATATATCATACATCTCGCCATCTCCTCGTCCTCGACACTCCGGACGTACAACTCCTCGGCAAGGGATATGTTGCCAGTGGCACCAATCAAAATCTCAATCCATCCCTTGCCGTAGATGTAATCATAAGAAACCTCCAAAAAACGATCTCCATAGAGTGGCTTCCGAAAAGCTTGTATAACGAAGTCTACTCCCACCAAATGACTGTAGTCATCCCCAAGATATGGGACTGGTCCCTTTCCCCTAGAAGGGTCAGCTACCTCCTCTGACTTGGGTCCTCCTGATATGTAATGCCTGAATCAATCACCCTCAAGCAGGTATCGTGCCAAGAGGTAAGCAACCCGTCGTAAGGCTGCCTTCCGCCTGCGTCTCACTTCGGTGACCAATGCCATAAGATGCCCTGGATCTGCCCCAACTCAAGCGTGCTCAATCCCTGTGAGTATCCCACTCAAAATAGTCCCCCAAGTCAATGTCACTCACGCAGCAAGGCTCTTGGTCTGAATCATCTCTCTTACCTCCGTAAGCAGGTGGTAATAGGTATCCCGGATTTGGCCACCTTGCTCCTTATCCTCCTGTCTTGACGCCTCTTTTCCCTGCTGCCACCTCTGCTCGGCGGTTTTGGATTACAGCCATCAAAGTCAAAGAGAGCACCACCTGGTGCAACGGGGACCTGGGGGAACACCACTTGTAGCCAGTGCTCCCTCCAATAACTCTCCCTGTGGAAAATATAGTCGGCGATCCGGTCATAGGTGGCTCCCTTTATTCCCTGCCCAGCATCTCTCACATGATAAGTGATCACCAATGTGTACCTCGATGTGGGGGACTCATTGGCCCTACTGACAAAACTCTAATGTCCAATGTGTTGATAACAGAACTTCTCAACCAGCTTATCCCATGTCGGGGCCGTCTCATGTTCAGGAGCCAGCTTGACCAATCTGCAAAGTAAGGTAAAATGCCCCTAGCAAGTGGTTACACCAAACAGTGGTGTCCGAGTGACTGAAGAAAATAACCCAACTCAATAGGGTCGGAGAGGGCAGCACCCCAATAGAACCCCCAACCAACCGGTGGCAACCAACTCAATAGAGAGGCCTGCCTGAATGGGTCTGGTTGGACAACAATCAAATCAATATAGGGGCCCGCCTGAATGGGCCCGCCTGAACAACAATCAAACTCGATATAGGGACCCGCCTGAATGGGCCCGGCTGAACAGCAATCAAACTCAATATAGGGGTCCGGCTGAACAGCAATCAAACTCAATATAGGGGCCCGCCTGAACAACAGTCAACTCGATATAGGGGCCCGCCTGAATGGGCCCGCCTGAAGGACAACAACTCTATATAGGGGCCCACCTGAATGGGCCCGCCTGAACAACAATCAACTCGATATAGGGGCCCGCCTGAATGGGCCGGGCTGAACAGCAAACTCATCAGCTTAGCAACTCAACATAGCAACATCATATGATTATCTCCGCAACGAGTGGACTAGAATAAAAGAACTGGACTGCCAGTATCGTCGTTGTCGAGGACTGGTCAACAAAATGTCATCTACGCAGGGACCAGTTGCAAAATACTGTATACACGAACTAGACTGCGCAGATACCGTATGTGCAGGAAAAATACCGTCTGCACAGGAACTGAGATAAATATTGTCCATATAGAGCCTAACCGGCGATAAATCAAATCAGCGGGAGTTGGGGGTAGTCATACCATCAGAGACATCCAGTCATGTCCTCAAGACTAATCACACTAGCAGGGCATGCGTCCGCAACCATCATACCGCCAGGACGGGCATTCTAGAATCATCAGAACTTCAGAGCACACACTCACATAGCCTACCTGAGCCTGCGCGCACTCATGTAATGATACCGAGCGTGGGCACGCACTCAAATGGCAACACTAAGTTTGGACGCGCATGGGCGCGCACTCAAATAACAGTTCCAAGCTTGGGCGCGCATGGGCGCGCAATCAAATATTAAGTTCGAGCCTGGGTACACATGGGCGCACACTCAAATGGCAATGCCAAGCATAGGTGCACATGGGCGCATACTCAAATAGCAGTACTGACCATGGGTGCACATGAGCGCATACTCAAAAGGCACTGCTGAGCTTGGGCGCGCATGGGCGCGCACTCTAATAGCAGTCCCAGACTTGGGCGCGCACTTAAATAACAATATCTAGCTTGGGCGCGCATGGGCGCGCATACAAAATAGCAATACCAAGCTCAGGCGCGCATGGGCGCACACTCTCACAACAATGCCAAGCCTGGGCACGCATGGACGCGCATTCTAACTGCAATGCCAAGCTTGGGCGAGCATGGGCGCGCACTTAAATAACACTATCAAGCTTGGGCTTGCATGGGCTCGCACTCAAATAGCAATACTTAGCACGGATGCGCATGGGCGCGCACTCAAATAATAGTACTGAGACCGGGCGTGCACTCAAACAGCCAAACTGAAACTGGGGGCGCACTCAAACAGCCAAACTGAGACTGGGCGCGCACTCAAACAGCCAAACTGAGACTGGGCGCGCACTCAAACAGCCAAACTTAGACTGGGCGCGCACTCAAATAGTAATACTGAGATCGGGCACGCACTCGGAAAACTTGTTCGGGCCTGGGCGCGCACTCAGACAACTTGCACGAGCCTGGGCGCGTACTCATACATCTTGCCCGAGCCTGGACGCGCACTCAGACAAACTCGCCCGGGCGGGAATTCACACTGGTGTATGGTCCCGAATTGGTAAAGACCTTCGATGGGACAACCCTCAATGGGGTGCACGTTGGCTCTCAGAATGGACAACAAGGTTCATAGGTTGAGTGCGCACTGGCGCGCTGGCTCAAAATCATCAGGGCAGAGTACACAGATTGAGTGCGCATGGGCGCACTGACTCAAGCTTGTCAAAGCAGAGCTTACAGATTGAATGCGCACTGTCGCATTGGCTCAAGTTCATAAAGGCAGATTTACAAATTGAGTGCACACTGTCACACTAACTTAAGTTCATTAAAGCCGAGTTTACAAATGGAGTGCGCATTGTCGCACAAACTCCCTTTCATCAAGGTCGAATCTTGCAAATCAAGTGCGCAGCGTCGCACTTAAGTTCGAGTGCGCACAGTCACACTTACTCAAGATCATCAATGCTGTGTTTACAGGCTGAGTGCGCAGTATCGCACTTACCTGGGATCATCAAAGCAGAGTTTTACAGATCGAGTGTGCAGTGTCGCACTTGAGTTCGAGTGCACACAGTCGCATTTACTCAAGATCATCATTGCAGTTCCACAGATCAGGTGCGAAGTGTCACACTTACTCAATGCCGAGTTTGAGTGTGCACAATCGCACTTATTCAAAATTATCAATGCAAAGCTCACGGATTGAGTGCGCAGTGTCGCACTTACTCAAAAGCCGAGTTTGAGTGCGCAAAGTCGCACATATTCAGGATTATCGATGCAAAGCTCACGGATTGAATGCGCTGTGTCGCACTTACTCAAAGCCGAGTTTGAGTGCGCACAGTCGCACATATTTAGGATTATCAATACAAAGCTCTCAAATCGAGTGCCTATCGGCACGCTAATTCAAGATCATCAGCGTAAAGCTCACAGATTAAGTACTCATTGCCATGCTGCCTCATGATAACCAAGGCAAAGCATACAGATTGAGTGCCTGTTGACATGCTGATGCAAAATTGACCCTCAAATACAGTGCGAGTGGGCGCATAGTTTTCCTGGTTAAGAAAATGGCCCTCAAAATATAGTTTGCATGAGCACACGTTTCTCTGGTACAATAATGGAGTGCGAGTGGGCGCAGAGAGGCAAGATCAGCAACTTCCACAAATCCGAATGACAATGGAGCGCTCGTGGGCGCACAATGGCAAGATCAACAGTTCCACGGATCCAAGGGGCAATTCCAATCCATATCAAACTGCGCAGACCTGCCAAGTAGCAGTTCATAACTATGCCAAGCTACACCAGGCTGACAAACGACAGATCAAAGCTATGTCAGACTGCGCCAGGCTGATAAACAGAAAACCAGAGCTACGCTAGACTCCGCCAGGCTGACAATCCACAAGTCAGAGTCATGCCAGACTGCGTCAGGCTACTAAACGGCAAATCAGTAATTGCGCCAGACTGCGAAATGGCGGATCAGAACTGTGCTAGACTGCACCTAGCTGCCAAATGACAAATCAGAACTAGGCCAGACTGCGCCAGGTCGACACATGGCGGATCAGAACTGTGCCAGACTGCGCCACAAATCAGAACTACGCCAGGCTGACACACGGCGGATCAGAACTGTGCCAGACTGCGCAGGCTGCCAAATGACAAATCAGAACTGCGCTTGACTGCGCCAGACTGACACATACATAATTTAAAGAATCACATATGGCCCAAAAGTCGTCAAGTGTGGACTAAACCCGGTGCGAGCAGCAGAAGAAAGGTAGCATAGTGCACCCCAAAACAAAGGGGGGGGTAGTCTCTATAATGGGAAAGAGCGGAGCGACAAGGAGTGAGCAAGGGAAAGAGTGGGAGAAAGATGGGAAAGGACAAAAAAGAGGAGAGGATGTGGGAGACGGGGTTATGACCTTGGCCAAAAGCCAGACTCATATCCCTGTTGTAGCAGTTTTCCCCCTCTCTTACCTCCTGCCTGCTTGGTTCTCACTCATCTCGCTCCTTTCCCTGCTTGCTCCTTGCTCTAGTTCCTGCTTTATCGCACCAGCGTTTTCGCGTCCTCGCACGTGCGATCTCTCTCCTTGAGTGGCACGGCCTCTCTTTTATAGTGGAGAGGCCAGGTGGTCGGGCCCAAGTGCAATAGTCCTAGGGCTAAAAATAGCACAGGCCTGTGTTAAAATTAGCACAGACCTTCGGTAAAATTAGCGCGGAACTGGGACAGTCCCGACTTTGGGACACGAACAGTCAGCCCCGTGCTAAAAACAGCGTGGACCTGCGCTAAATATAGCGCGGGCCTACGCTAAAATTAGTATGGGACTGCGCTAAGAATAGCGCGGGCCTGCAATAAAAATAGCGTGAACCTGCGCTAAAAATAGTGCGGGACTTGGGGCAGTTTCAATTTTGGGACATGAACAGTCAGCCCCGTGCAAAAAATAGCGCGGAACTACGCTAAAAATAACACAGCCTCGGCTAAAAATAACACGGGCCTGCGCTAAAAATAGCACGGGCCTGCGCTAAAAATAACACGGGCCTCCGCTAAAAATAACACGGGGCTGCGCTAAAAATAACACGGGGCTGCGCTAAAAATAGCATGGGCCTGCGCTAAAAATAGCACGGACCAGTGCTAAAAATAACACGGACCAGTGCTAAAAATAATGTCGGGCTTGGACTTGCCCGACTTTGGAATACTACAGGTCGTCCTTGTTTTGAAAATTAAACACACCCCTCTTAACCAAAATAAGGGCCCAATCCCGTATTCCCTTGACCTTTTCTGGTCCTGCCCTTCCCGACGGGGTAAGTCCAGTCCCAAGTGGTCTACCCTATTTTTCTCACTAACCTTTGGTCCGTTTTCAGTGTCATTCGGACCGGGCCTTACTAACTTGCCCCTTCCGGACGTGGAGGTTCAGCCCAAAAGCCACGATTCGGCTCCCATTGGGCCGGACCATCGTGTCGTCTTGTCCGTTGACTCGGGCAAAAAGGGACCAACCAGCGCGTCAACACTCTGCTGATCGTGACCACAAGCAGCCCTATGGTGAGGAGGCTGAGCACGACGAGTCAACTATACGTTGACGAGGCGCGCCGCTCTCCGACACCGCGTGTCACGTGGTGTCAGTCTAGTTAGACGCCCGTCATAATTAAACTGAGATTTTAGCCTAAAACTAGTGGTTGCGGCGACGGCGCAGAGATATTAGAGTAAAGCGTAGGAATGGAGGGGTTGAGCAGTCCGGCGGGGTTATCCCCGCTTTAAGGTTTTGTTATCGGCGGCGTTAGGACGGGGCTAACATTTTCGTTTTCTTCGTTCGTCCCATTCTGACGATTAAAAGTTCTAAATAAATTTTAGTATTTTATTGTGATTATTTTTTTCATACTCCGGCGTCCTTTGACTTAGATATGACCCCGGGTTTAGTGGCCGCCACGGCGGCCAAGGACCTTGAGCACGCACCTCTTTTGGTAAGCGCATTTGGATTTCGGCGTGTCGGGGTGTTAAGGGAATTCCCCTACCCCACCCGTCTTGAAGTCTGGACCAGGGGGGGGGGGGGTTCAAAGTGTTCATTTGAATATTTGCTACTACCACCAAGATCTGTACAGGGGATCGTTTTCCCTTGAGTCACCGTTGTAGGCTCCGCGGCAGGACTGCCTCCCCCAGCTTATCGTAGGACTGGGCTGGCCAGGGTGGCCGGGCGCAGGTTGCGCACTTTAGTGCGATCCGCTGTCGAGCGAATCGTTTCCGCAGGTAAGTTGAGCAACTCCCCCTACCGGATTCCGACTTCTGTGATCACCGGCCGACGTTCGCTTTAGTCAGCAGATGCTCGTGTCGGGGTAGCGATCGGTACAGAGATGAGGGTCTCCGACTACCGGGCGAGTAGGCCGGAGCTGGTAAAGACAGGAAGCAAAGAGAGGGAGGGAGAAGAATGGACCCGAACGGAAGAGTGCGTAAGGTGCATGCAAATGGTGAACGGGCTATGGCGGAGGCAAGCGGGAGCAAGAGGGAGCGGAAAAACATGAAGCCGCCCGTTCCGCAACGAAAACGGGCAGGGAAAGGGTCGAATTAGAGGTTTTAGAGGGCGGCGACCATGATTATAGAGTTAGTTTTTTATAAAGGTTAGTAGATAAGAGGGTAGAAGCGAAACGGG
>BFEA01000066.1:3535851-3551597 GCA_003427395.1 Chara braunii
TTAGAGGTTTTAGAGGGCGGCGACCATGATTATAGAGTTAGTTTTTTATAAAGGTTAGTAGATAAGAGGGTAGAAGCGAAACGGGGTGCGTGGAGGAATGGCGGACAGAGGAAAGAGAAAGAGGGAAAATGGCATATCTCGCCTAATTCTCAATGGATTCGGGCGGGGTAAAATGTTAGTTGGGGTTTTTGGAGATAGACGAACCTGAAAATGGTGTTTGTTTTAATAGGAAGTAAGTAGATCGAAAGATAAAATGAAAAGGTACGCGCGAAGAGTGTTGAGAGGGAGAGAATGATGAGGGAGAAGTCCGAGTCTCGCTCGATCCTTGATGGAATCGAGCGGGATAGAAGGCAAAATGGGGGTTTAAAAGGCGGGCACGTCGGATGGCGATGCCGGTTTTCAAGAAAAGTTTATAGAATTGGAGTTAGTAGATAGGTTAGTGCGCGGAGGAATGGTGGAAGTAAGGATGAGAAGAAGAGAACGAGCCTGTCTTACTCATTCGTGAACGGGTTTGAGGAAAGAAAGGTAAGTTTCGGGGTTTTTTGGGTCGTCGCGAATCCCATGGCAATGGCGGATTTCGCGTTGGGAGCGAGATTTGGAAGCCGTGTGGGTTGCAGGATGTATGTAGGGGAGGGGTATTTCCGACAGGAAAAGACAATGAATCTTGCTCTGTTTTAGTGGAAGACACATTTGAGTTTGGTTGTTGAAAGTAGCATGGGGGGAGGAGTGAACCTGCCCATATCGTTGCCGAAGATTCAGTTCTACAAGTATCGGTAAAGGCCGCCTCCCCTGTTTATTGGTGTATATGATCGTGCTGTAGCGGAAGGAACACTTCGGTTTTACTCATTTTTGTAGGTAGAAAGTTCTCTCTCCTATATGTACTCTCACACCGGCGTAGTAGTCAGGGCTATGAGTGGCAATGAGGTGGATCAGGTGCTACCGAAGTACTGTAGTATGTGAAGGGGGCGAAACGATTGCTAGGGATAGCGGGCACACAGTCGAAGGTACGGCACTATTGTGCGTAGGATTAGGATTGAGTGCCTCTAAGTTAAATAGGGTTGGCGGAAAAAGCCAGTGGGTGTGAGTGTGCCATACGTACGCATCGAGCACGGCGAGCGGGCTCAGGCGGACTGTCGTCCGACCACGAAGGTGATTATACTCTCTACGCAGTTGCAGCTATGTGCTAGAGGCGCTGCCGCTATATCTTCCGGCTGTTGGTGCTGACAATCGTGGTTGGAGTCTGAGCACCGAGAGCGGAAGGAGCCGCTTTTGTCTACCGCCAGCTGTTGAACACCGCATTGTTGTACGTTTTATTGAGGGGTGTTGATGCTTGCTGATGTTGTTACTGCATTCGAGCTCTGTGCCATTGTCGTGCAATTGTTGCGAAGTGCAAGGCTCGCTATTGCGCGCTGCTGCCGTGCACCCACGCTGAGCGGCCTGTCTTAGCCAACCTTGAAGAGAGCACGAAAGGGGCAAGACTTGTGAGGAAGGGAAGTTGTTGCTGCGACTAGAGAGGTCGTCAGGGAGTCTACTGTTAAGACCTGACTTTAGTTCTAGCCAAATTGTTGTTGCGTTTTGGCTTCCATTGCGGGACCTTCAGGCGAATCAAGATAACAAGGCCCTCTCTTGCGAGTCTGAGAGCACCCCTAATGTATCCGAGAGACTAAATAAATTTATCTTCTGCCCTTCTTATTCTAAGATTTATTTCTAAGATGAATGGTCTGGCCGCTGTTTATTTTGGGTGGTTTCTGAACAGTCCCTGGGTTTTGACCCAGGGTACTCTGGTTTTTTTATATGTTGAGAAAAAAGGGTTGAGCATTGTTTCTAAGACGAATGACTCAACTCTTTTGGTTGTTTTATTCTGAGGGAGGTTCAGGCCAAAGACTGAACATTGTTCGTAAGATGAATGGTCTAAGTCTGAGGTCACAGGATTTTAATATGAACAAAGGAATAAGACTTTCTATATTTCTATATCTATATGCTTACAAGAACAAGGCTAGTCAGGCATTGTTTCTAAGACGAATGGTCTGACTATAGCCTTATCACAAATTAAGAAAATATAATTAAAAACTATAACTGAAGGTAACTTGGGTCGGCTGAGCATTGTTTCTACGAGAAATGACTCAGTCCTACGCTCATTTTTGAAAATTAAATTCAGAGAAATATATATAACTTGGCTATTTAAACAGATCTGGGCGGCTAAGCATTGTTTCTAAGACGAAAGACTTAGTCATGTGCCCAATGAAGAGAAAAGTAGTTGTGCAACCTGTTCGTGTATAACTAAGGCAAAGAGTTGGCATTGTTTCTAAGATGAATGACCTAACTCGATGCCTTCTCTAAGCAGGGTATAAAGGGATAAATCATTGAGAGACTATGAACTATTGTTTGCCAAAGGTGGTTTGGGTTGGTGAGAGTACTTACCTTTGTGGTTTGGCCTGCATGTGGCTGAGTGAGATCACTACTTAGTCTATGTTTCAGTTTGACAGGTAGTTGCTTTAGAGGCTCGCCACGTGCTTGAGCGATAAGAGTTAGTTAAATTCCTGCATATTTTTAGCTAACTTTATTTTACTTCGGTCAATTTTCGCATTTTCTGGGATCATTTGTTATACTTGGCTTTGGACAAATTTTGGTAAGCTACTTTCTCTACGGGAAGCGCTGCCGGAATTTTTGCAAATCCAAGGAGTTAGTCAAATTTTTTTTGCTTTTCCAAGTTCAACTTGTTTAAAGTTCATATATGGTTTAGTAAAAATCTGGAAAGTTTCCTTTTCTAAAGAGAGTGCTGCCAATTGTTTTGCTAATTCAAGGAGTTAGATAAAAAGTGACTTTGAAAACTTGAAGGTTATTTCTGTTTTCATATTCGGGCTGATATAAATTCTAGAAAGACACTTTTCCTACGGGAAGCGCTGCCGAAATTTTCTTAGTTTAAAGGAGATAGGTTATATTTTGACCGGTAACGATTCTAGCGATCCACCCTGAATAGGGGAGATGCTGTCCTTAGTCTACCTTTGCTTGGGCACTTGCGTTGAGGTAGACTCAGACTTAGTTAATTAGGAAGATCGTAATATGGAGATTACTCTCCATGGAATTATAGGTTTAGCTTGGGAATTGGCATGTTTTGTGTTACAGGTCTTCTTGATTGATTCCGATTCAAGATCATGACTAGATTCAGCTTGATCCTACGAGGATCACCTTCTGTTATCACTGATAACAGGTCGGTTGCCGATTTGTCGGTTTACGACTCAACTCCAATTCCTCCTCAATACTCAACCTAAAAGGCTTTAGCCCTGATGATTTTTGTTGTTTTATTAAGGTTTTCACCCGGACTTTTATTGAATGACCATTTAACAAAGGTACTGTGTATTTAATTATGGTTGGTTGGACAAGAGGTTGGGGCTTGCATGGCTAAAGCGAGGGGTATGAGTGTATTTAATTATGGTTGGTTGCAGTTGACTCCGTGTAGTGTGTGGACTTTCGTTTGATTCTTTGATGTGATTGCAGGTATGTATGGTGGTTCAAATTTGGATTGGCGTGCCTACGATCACACATATATATATATGGTTGTGAGGAGTCCCACTGTGACTGTGAGAAGTGATCGTCACATACTTATCCCCCTTATAAGGATATAAAAATATATGTGTACCGATGTTGGGAGTTCGCGTGGCCTGAGGGGCCCGCGTATTAAGGATTAGATAGGGGTTGAGGTTGAGAAAAGGAAGAAAAAACCCTCCATTGATTGTATACTTTTTAATAATTTATTAGTCGGACGTTGGTCCTGGGCTGGGATTCGAGGTCCTTGTCCAGGACATCCCGGGCCCTAGACTCTGCAGGGAAGGAATCTTCCCCTTGGCAGAGCCTATCTGCCCTGCCCATCGAGAAACCCAACCCTGAGGCCAAAAATGTCGCAAGGTTAGAACGGCATGTCCTTCAGCCGTTCAATATCATGAAGGGCGACCCCTCACGATATATTCCTTCAGCGATTCAATCTCACGAGGCCGAAACTGCGATTGCCACGTATGACTAGCATCGTCGGTTGATGAAGGAAGGGCTTGCAACCACGCAACTTTATATCAAAGTCTTGCACGCGACATTCGTCCGTCCTAGTGTCTAGAGTTATCAGATTAAGTGATTCGTATGTGTGCATGTGTGTCCAGAGTCAGTATAGGCCGTTGGTGCCAACTGAAAAGGTTACCCAAGGTTGTGATTTTTGGATGGGGAGGCCTTCGGCCTATTTTTGCTTTTCAGAGTTATTACAATTGGACGTTGGAGTTCGTGGCAACCGTCAAAGTCAAACCCCTTGACTCGCTTCCAGGCCCTAGGGGAAGGAGCTGGTCTCCAGGGCCATAAGAGACGATTGCCACCACATGTACGAACTTGTGTACCACCCACTCTCTGCAGGGTGCAAAAAAGGGTGTGGTTCTCAACCGCGCTTGGCAGTTGTCCAACGTCGAGAGATTAACCCTCAAGGCGTGTGTCAGCCGACACTTGAGTGTCGAATGCGACCCTCGAGACTAACGAGGACCACATGAGCATCGGTACTACATAGTACGCCACCATTGCGACCTCTTGCGGACGCTTGCATTGCGAATCGATATGAGTTAACCCTGCGTCCTCCCGATCTTATACCAAGCCTCGCGCGCAACGCCTGTCCGATTTCCGCATCGAAAAGTTATAGGACGGTCGATAAGGGACTAGGAGTGTTGTCGCGTTGTTCATCTAGTGTCGTTCTGTATATGTATAGGTGTGTGTGTATGTGCTCTTATTTTTATGTTCTTTATAGTGGTGTGCGCGTGGTGAGTGGGATACGTCCTAGTCGATCGCCGTCGAGTCGCGCTTGGGATTTCATCCCCCCAAGATGTCGGTTCTCGTGCGGGTCCGATAGAGGCGTGGGACCGCACATACCCCCTATGCTACAACGAACGAGAAACGCCCTCGGCTGGTCCACCTCTGCGATTGCAACTGATCAACTTTCGTACTGTGGACTGGTAGCTCGGCGGGGATACGCTCACCAAAGGGAGGTGACAACTCCTGTAAGGTGGAGGTAAGTCGTGCCTTGTGTAGGCCCTATCCTGTCGTAGGGGCTCGCGGGAGGTATGGCTGACACACTCGGCCGGAGCGGCTTGCAGAAGCTCCACGTATATTCGCGACGAGGATATAGACCAACTCCTGCGTGACGCGGCCGGGAGGGTCCCTCGCTGTCTTGTGCGGTGCCGGACCAATGCGCTCGACAGCGTTGCCTTTGATCACCACCCAGTCTATTATTGTCTACACTCTCTATGTACAAAACTCTCAAGGGGTAGAGCAAACAAGAGAAGAGAGAAACGAACTTGTATCTTTTACAAGAAGAGTGTAAGCGACTTAAAAATAAGAAAGGGGAGGATATAAGTGACAGGAAGAGAGATAAGAGAGTATTAGGGAAAGTTTATGGTTAAAATGGCAGCACGAGGGAGACCTAGCTCTTCTGGAGGGACTAACGAAGAGACCCTGGTTGGTGTCATATGAGAACTGGTCAAAAGAGTTGACACAATAAAAGTAGGGTCAGATATTGCAAGAGCAAAGGGGCTAGATAAGAGGATTTCATGCTTCGGAGGTCCTCAAGTAAATGATTTTTGGATGAGTATGAATTATTCGGGCTCAGTTATGGTTGGACAGATAAACAACGATTCAAATACCTTTTGTCTTATTGTGACACTAACTCAACGTTGGTTGTTCAATGGTTGATGGAAGGGGGTACAACATGGGAAGAAGTCAAAGAGAGAATGAAGAGGGAATTTGAGAAAGAGTTTCTCCCAACGACTACCAAGGACCTACTCAACATCAGAAGAGCTAAGTATAACACCTTCAATGTCTTCCTTCATACTTTCATCAGAACACCGAGGAGAATCCCATATTTGAATGAGGCTCAAAGATGCCATATTTTTGTGACTAATTTTACAGATAATGAGAGACAGACTGTTCTCAATCAAGCTCAGCACTGTCCTCTCAGATGGGATGAAATGGTTGCAATAGTCAGAACTTTGCCTACGGTCTCACACAAGAATTGGTCACTAGATCAGATCAGTACACTGGTTAAAGACTGGGAGATCGATAATGGTATGAGCAGAGGGAACAGTTTGAGTGCCAAAAATTTTATTCAACGAGTTATGGGCAATTACATGCCTACTAACCATGTTGCTGATGAAAAAGAGAAGAAGAAGGCTGGAAGCGAAGATGAAGATGATGATGATGATGACTATGGTAAAAGAGGAGATTCCTCTAGGTTAATAAAAAACAGAGGAAATTGAGGGAGAAAAAACAGAGAGAGAAGAAAGTATGATGAACGTCCAAGAAAAAGTTTTGTCTGTTATTATTGTGGAGAGGGAGGTCATACTACCATCTACTATAAACCTCTGGAGGAGCATGTGAAGAGTGGGGTGATAAAGAAGGATGCAATAGGTCATGTTTGTGATAGTTCTTGGAACAAACTGGATCCCAGACATCCTAGAAGTATGAGACTTCTTACCCTTAAACATGAAGAGAAGATGAAGAAAACGAACAAGAGAAAGACCAATGTGAATGTCCACTTCTTCATTGGTGAATTGCCTGAAGAGCTTGTACAAAAGACTAATGATTCTCTTTTACTGACTGGATTGTCCCTACAAAGCAAATGTTAAGTAATATTGATGGGCAACTCTTCGTGACAGGGTTTATTGACAATTTGCCCATTAAGGCTGGGATGATGTCAGTTAAACTACTGGGATTTATGGTATTAGATTTAGACCATGATTGTATCCTGGGTACCTCATTCTTACATAGGATGAAAGTTGTTCAGTTCTTCAGTCATGAGGGGTCATCCTGGATTGGCTTGCAGGATCCGGAGAGAGCACAAGAACAAACTTTTATGGTTTGTACTTCCCATCATCATAAGCATAAGGTATCAACAGAAGAGAAGAATATATTGAGAAGATAAGGAAGGTAAAAGAAAAAAACAAGCAGGAAGTCAAGACGGAAGTTTCAATTGATATCAATCAGATCTCAAAGATTATGAAAGCCCTTGGCAAACTCAAAGATGAAAATAAGCAAATTGAAGCATTTAAGAAGGATGTTGAGACTGCTAAGGGTTGAAAAATGAAATTAAAGTTTGTATTAACTCATCTTTTTTTAGGAAAATAGCCACTGGGTTTAAAAAAAAATACAAGCCCAATGGGTGAAAAAGAACCCAGTGGCAGTCCTAATTGAAAAAGATTATGATGAAGCACTGAAGAAAAAAAAGAGAATTATAAAAATATTAAGGAAATCTACAAAATTGGGGAACATAGTTACTAGGGAAAGATTTGACACAATGAAGGTAGGGTCAGATCAATTTATCTTGCCCAAAGACAAAAATATATATCTTCAAAGTGTGTCAAGAATTATCTGGAGCATTCTCCTTTAATGACGAGGAGAGAGGGCGGTTGGACATGTATATGATTAAGATGGTAAAATTTTGGACAGTTGATCATATTCCATGGAATGACAGACCAACCAAGTATGCCTTGAAAGAAGAGGCAGAAGTGGTAGAGTATCTTAATAAGAAAATTGTCTCTAATGTTGTTGAACCTGCTTATGGACCGTATTCTAACCACTAGTTTTGCTTTTGGAAACCATGGGGAGGATTCAGATGGATACAGAATATTCAGAAGCTCAACTCAGTGACGGTACGTGATGCAAGTAGTCTCCCTAATGCCGATCTACTTTCTGAATTTTTTGTTGGTCGATGCATTTATTCTTTAATTGATTTATATTCTGGCTATGATCAGTTTTTCATTGATATCACTAACCAATCAATGCTTGTCATGCACACGCCGAGGGCCTCATTCAAATGTGCGTGGTACGTCAGGGTTGGACCAATGGTATGGTAGTGGTTCAAAGGGGTATGATACAAGTCATGCAGGATATCTCACCTAAGATAACTAGCCTTTATATTGATGATAATCCTGTGAAACGACCTCTAGTAAGAGACGAGACTTTGGTCACTGATGGAGTTAGAAAGTTTGTCTGGGAACATGCTAAAGAAGTAAAGATGGTCCTAGAGAGACTTCAGAAATATAATCTGACTGTCAGTGGACACAAGCGGTTATCGGAGCTGAAAATTCAGGAATAAAAATTCTGAAGTGAGATTTTTTGGCAGTTTGAAAATCCTGAATGGTCCTGAAGTGGTGAAAGGTCCGAAGACCCTGAAAACCACCTGTTTAGCTAGGCTGCATCCTGAAGTGGTGAAGGGTGTCCTTAAGTGGTCAAGTGAGAGTTTTGAGCAGTCTGAAAATCGTGAATGGTTCTGAAGTGGTGAAAGGTCCGAAGACCATGAAAACCATCCTTCACGACTTGAGGATGCAGCCCTGCCTAAACAGGTGGTTTTCAGGGTTTTCGGAACTTTCACCACTACAGGACCATTCAGGATTTTCAAACCTGAATGGTCCTGAAGTGGTGAAAGGTCTGAAGACCCTGAAAACCACATGTTTAGGCAGGCTGCATCCTGAAGTGGTGAAGGGTGTCCTGCAGTGGTGATGAAAAAAACCATTGTTGTTAACCTTCTCTCTCAGTCGACCAAAGTCCCTTCTTTTTCAAGAAGAGGTAACCATCTTGGGCTTTAGATGTTTCTCCAATGGTAGGAGTCCTGACCCCAAGAAGATAGACAAAATTCTGAATTGGCCTCTACCCCTCAAGCGAGTGACAGACGTTAGAAGTTTATTGGGTGGTGTCTGTGGGTTCTGCAGGATTTTTATTCCTCATTTTTCTACCCTTGCAGAACCTCTAAGAGAGATGGTGAGACAAGAGGTTGACTTATCTTGGACTGAGAAAATACTGATTGATGCAGAAACCTTTAAAAAAAAAAAAAAAAATGAGAGAGTAGTGCTAAGAGTGTCTTTGTATAATGAGGAAGAGGAAAGACCCTTCATCATCGAGGCAGATGGGGGACCAGTAGCTCTTGGTAGAGTAGTCATTCAAAAAGATGAGAATGAGAAGGAGAGACCCCTAAAATTT
This sequence comes from Chara braunii, assembly GCA_003427395.1. NCBI lineage: Eukaryota > Viridiplantae > Streptophyta > Charophyceae > Charales > Characeae > Chara > Chara braunii. Next base: position 3,544,852 of record BFEA01000066.1, read on the forward strand.
GAGAGTAGAACTTTAAACTCTACAGAGAGAGGCTATACACAACTCAGGAAGAGGCTGCTGACAATTATCCATTGTCGTAGGTGTTTTAGGCACTATGTACTTGGAAGGAGATTTATCCTGAGGACTGATGCATGTGCTGTAATAGGTGTTATTAAAAAGCATTAACAAGTAGATCCAACAGTGAGCAAGTGGATTTCCTTCATTTGAACTTTTGATTTTAAACTGAAAAAAAATCTAACAGAAAAAAATCGGGCAGATCGACTAAGCAGAATTGAATGGAAAAACAAAGAAGATGAGAATGTTGATGGGTCAATCGAAAAATTTGTCTATGTTGATAACTTCCTAAATGAGAAAGACGATGAAGATTACAACTTACCAGACATCAAGTTCCTATAAGTGAAGCTTATGGTCTGAAGAGAGAGACAACTTGGGAGAAACCCCCGATGCTTATGTCTATGAGTTAATTCTTGAAAGGAAGAAGAAGAACAACAAAATGATTGGTATGCCAGGGTCAACGTAGCGGGCGTGGCTGCTCATGAACTGAGAGAGAGTTCTGGTTCAAAGAATGAAGAAGATTGTTGAAAGAAAAAAGAAGAAATATTATTTATCTTTGAAGAATGTGATGACATTTATCAAGAGATTGGGAAGAAGATGAAAAGAGAATGATTAAAGGAGTATTACTGCAAAAACTTAAGGAAGAAGTTTAAATTAAAGAGACGTCACCTCTTTGTGGATAGCAAAGGAGGCTTACCTCCACTAAGAGTTGTTTGTGGGGAAAAAAAACAACTAGAAATAATTGTTGCCCTACACGAGGGGGTTGTTTGTGGCCATAGAGTTGCTGAATCAATCTATTCTAAGACAGCTAACCTCTTCTTCTGGTTTTGCATGAGAGTTATGATTTACAAATTTTGTAAGTTTTTCGTGTTATGTCAGAAGAGGTCTACTACGAGGATGATTGAGCCTTTATTTCCTACTATCCTGGTAGAACCAGGGAGCCGAGTTCACTTTAACCGTATTACCATGCCTTTGGGCAAGGGTGGGATGAGATACATACTGAACATGAAAGATAATTTATCAAGATATGTTGAGGCAAAGACTCCGAAAAGGAAGACAGCCGAGCAAGTGGTTGACAGGATAGAGGAAGTCTATCTCATGTACCCTTTTATCAGAGAGTTTGTCTCAGACAGAGGATCTGAATTCAGAAATGAGATTCTAAGAAGAACCACCCTCAGACTAGGTGTTAGAATTCAGTATGTAACCACCTATCATCCTTAAGCAAACGCATCGGTCGAGAGAGGTCACAAGACTTTGAAAGATTCATTGGCTAAATGGTGTGAAGAGAACCTCAATAATTGGCCAAGAGTATTGAGGGTTGCAGTTTATGCTGACAACATCATTGTCAAGAGAACCACTGATTATGCTCCATTCACTCTGTGGTATGGTCGGTATGTTACTCTGCCTATTTAATGTATAATCAAGATATGGTCGAGTTCAGAGAGTGACAAATAATACTCAATTTCAGAACTTCTCCAGATCAGAATGAGACAAATATCATAGGTTGATCAAACAATAATGGATGCTGCAGAGAGAATGACAACCAACAAACTGTCAAATCAAGAGAGATGGAACAAGAAAAGACATATAAGGAAAGAGAAACTGAAGGTTGGTGACGTTGTCCTCTTATTTGATAATTCTCTTGAGACTCAGTAGACTAAACGATTTGAGCCCAGATGGCTTGGTCCCTACAAAATTACAGGTGAAGCAAAAGGCAAAGTCTATGAGATATCAGAGATGGATGGTTCAAGAGTTCATGACATGGTATCAGGGTCAAGACTTCGTAAGTTTATCTTCAGAGACTCTGACTTGGTCCCTACAATGATCTTAAAGAAAGGAAAGGGTCAGTCATCCAGTAAGAGAGCCGCTTCAGAGGACTGATAAAAGTATAGTGAGATGGAAAGATACAACAAAGAAAATAACTTCAACAGATTTTGAATATCCATGTGTTGTCAATGTAGCATGTTAATTCTCAGCAATCAGACTTTATCACAGAGGACTTGAGAAATACTTTTCATATGATCTGCATTCGTTTCTGCATCTGAACTGGTTTTATTATTTTCTACAAGCGATGAAATCAATGAGATCAAAGTGTCATGAATGTTGAGCCGCAGTCGATCCACGAGCATCAGATCCTTGAGTGGGGAGTAACGGTAAAACGCAGTTGCAGTGATATTAAGTTAAGAGAACTCGTGGTTGTGGTACATCAAAAGAGTAATAAGTTTTGATCTCGTGAAGAAGAGAGAATTTGACGGGCATAAAAGAAGTCCAACTCTACCTGACTAGAGAGTTGTCAGTGAAGGGACGTCGTGTCCTTCGATGAAGTTGCCTGTCCAAGAGAGTTATCAAGAAGATATGCATAAAGAAGTTCAGCCTTGCTTGACCAAAGAGTTGTCCGCATGGAGACTTCGTGTTTTTTTACTAAGTTGCCTATCTTATGTCCGAAATGAGGGAAGGGACCTCTCTGGGCCAGTATCTCTATGCTCCCTTGAGACTGACGGGAGGTCTCTTGGGGGTACTCCCGGATGAGGGAAGGGACCTCTCTGGGATCAACACTCTGTATCTCTTAAGGCTGAAGTGAGGTCGTAAGGAAGTGCATTGTCGGTTATTGTTTGTTGCTGTTTAGTGTCTTTTGAGACTGAAGGGACGTCTCTTGAGAAATGTCTGTTTTGTTATCTAGGGCATGGGTTGTCTGACTGTGGGCCTAAGATGTTTGTTTGACTGTCTGTACCCGGGGTCTTCTTCTCAAACCTAAAGATGCATTGATTTTCGGGGCCAGCCAGAGCCTTACCAAAGTAGGTTGCAATCTGGTGGGGTCAGAAGGTCCCCGACGCGAGTGTCGAGTTCCGTAGTTGACTGAGGCTAAGACTCCAGGAGCTTGGCCTGTAAGGTCAAGAAGGGTCAGCTGGAAACCTACCACAGTCAGAGGTTGCATTCCAGTGAGGTTCGCCAGAGCCTGGAACCGTGGTTAGACCGGGGCCCACGTTCAAAAATCTGGGCGGGGCAGCCAGCGCCCTTGGCCAAAAACTAGTGGGTGAGCCAACCATAGTAGTCAAATCCCAATACGCGGCAGTCTGACTGACGGGAGGTCGACTGTCATAGGGCGACCAGACCCGCTATATTCTGGATGTCTTGGCGAGAGTGTCGAAGGGTCTCCATGCTCGAGTAGTGGGTATGGTGGTCCTGACCTTTAGGCAGGTAAAAAGGGTCGTCAAGACAAATGGTCTGATTGGTTCTGGCCTGAGGTGGGCCGAATGAGGTATGTCAGACTAACGGAAGGTCTGTCATTCATGGCCAGTGGTGGGCCAAAACCAAAGCAATCAGTAACTCTTGGGTGAGAGAAACTGTTTATGTTATTTTAATTATTATTTTATTTTGGTTTTTCATTTTATTTGGTTTTATTTAGTTATTGCGTGGTGATGTTTGTCAGGGGACTTGCATGTTGGGATCTTGCTTGCTGGTGAATGGAACTCGCTGTTTTGCAGGATCATGCAGATGCTTCAAAAGCTTCAAGGCCAGAGAAAAGTAAAAAGGTTTGGTATCCCCCTTTTATTTATTTGAGAAATTGGGCATGCTCCTCACTCAGGTCAGGAAACAGGAAAAGGGTTTGGTATCCCCTTCTTTCTATCTAAGAAGTTGAGGAGACGCCTTACTCAGATCGGAGAAAGAGAACGGGGTTTGGTATACCCTATTCCCTGCATGGTGGGCACAATAAGTGTTCTTGTCATTCGGACTCCCCTGGCATCACAGTCAAGACAAGGGTCGAGGTAACTTTTTTTTTGTTGAAAAGATTCAGCGGCAAGTCAAGCCAACAGCCGATGATAAATCCTTCTTAAATTTATTTGGTGACCGACAAGCAGCCTGGTTCATAAGGAACCTGACAAGCGGCCTGGTTCATAAGGATACAACATCCCCGCCTCAAGGTATTCAAACTCTTAAGCCAGGGACGCTATGGAATGGACTGGAAAGTCAAGAAACGAAAAAGACTCAAATGCTCAGGGAAAGGATGTCGTGCTTGTGCAAGAGATAAAATATGACCATGAATTCTATCTGGAGCAGGGAGAGAAGGAAAAAAATGCAGCAGAGGGTGCATCTATTGAACTGGGGAAGAGACGGACCCATGCATGTTGTAGACGGAGGTCCAGCAAGCACCAAGGCTCTTCTTGCCACGGGAGTAGTGGGGGCTCTGGGAGAGTAAGGGGGAGAAGAAGTGTCAGGTGCGCCATGGCGTGCCTCAAATTTATTTTGAAAATACTCCATCCTCGTAGGGGAGGGAGTTCTCTCATACCAGCCTACGAAAGGCTGGCGCTGATATGGCCGCATATGAGAGCCATATCCTCGCACTTCTTCCTCCTCCCCTGAACTGAACTCGCGTCCTGCACGAGCTGACGACTCTTCGCGCGCCTTCCCTCTACCACCTTTTCCTCTTCCATGCTCTCTACGTGTCTCAGGCATGGTGCAAAAAGAAGCAAAGGTATGTCGCAGCAGAAGGGAGGTTAAAAGAGAGCTTGGGAACAAGAAAGCCCGAGTTACTTGAAAAAGAGACAGGAGAGCGGATACGTAAGTCATACGGAGCAGCTGCACGAGAGAAGAAAGGAGGAGGTCGTGTGCGCAGCGGGGGCGTGTGATGTCAACTAGCGCAAAATCACAATGAGAAATTTCTTTACAGCACACTGTAGAAATGAGTAAGGAAGCATTCGATCTTTACTATTTTATACTAACATACCGCTGCCTTTTGGGCCTAGCGGGGACGCTGGGCGGGGGTTTGGTATCATGTCGGAGGGCACGCTGTCCCGACCCTCCTTGCGTATCAGGTATCTGCTCACGTACCTTCTGCTGTATGCCAAACCACTTCACGAAACTCTGATGCGGGACCGGTCCAGTTGGCGCTGCCACCGTCAAAAGGATGGGTGCGCCACTCGACTCTCCCTTGGTCCACGCAGGTTTGGCGCCCTGCTGTACAACAGAGCACTGTCGGCCTGTAGCCGCGGTAGCTGCCGGGCTCACTCAGGGACGCGAAGGCAGAGGGGCCTATGCGGTCTTTTCTATCGTGCACCAGACACCCTTTTGCTAAGTTATGCGTTAGATGCACGAGAATCAGCTGTCACGGTCCAAACGGGAGAGGACCGAGGAAAGGAAAAGAAAGAGAAAAAAAAAAAAAAAAAAAGAGGTCATGCGCCAGATCTGTTTGTCGGTTTGAACCCTTGCTTTAGTTGGAGACGATCTAGTGACCTCTGGCTGCAACGAAGTTATAACTCTCTTCCTTTTTCCGCTTTATTACTATTATTATTATTATTATTATTATTACTTCGATTATTGTTACTTTTTATTTCCTTTTATTTAACCTTTCTTTTTTGTCTTTTCACGGGAGGCTAAGAGTTCAGATTTTGAACCCAACTATGGTCTAAGTGGTCTGGACTGGCCCGACCCTTTGTTTATCACCCCGTGTCTGACCTATTTGGCTGAGCGCCACGCAGTGAGACCCCAAAAGAGGGGTAACCCGCGGCTGCTTTGGTAGGAAGCCTATCACCCCCCCCAGTGGGAGGTCATAGGCCCCCTCCTTACCATCGGATACGGGTACCCACTAGTGGTAGCTCGTAAGTGCCCTATGAAGGAAGTGAAGTGTCGGGCGATATTCTGTTATAGGACTGCCGCCCCAACAAATATGTCACTCGAAAACGAAGGGGTTGCGATGAACGGCAGAGAGTTTTGGTCATAGTGTGACCTTTGGGGTGTGGTCCTTTATCTTCTTTCTTCCTATAAATTTTGTTTTATCTTTGACTCATTTTTCTAAGATCTAATTATTAATGTTTAGAATTTAAATGTTAGCCGAATTAAATCCCTTATTCAAAACACGGGGATCGCGGTAGGTAGAGGTCCTATAAAAGAGAAGGGAGTTGTGTTATTGGCTATTCGGGTACACGCAGTCTTGTTGCGCTGAGTATGGGTGAGTCCAAGAAGGGGGGACCGGGCGGTGGGGTGAGCGTGTGATTTCGCCTGCGTGCGCATGTGTCGTGTATTCAGTTCTGGCTACTCTGGAGCTGGTAGCCTAACATTGTACATGGTCTTTTCAATAGAGGAGCAACTATGGCGCATAGCCATGGCCTTTTTAGCTATAGGCCAGACCATTCGAGGTTCCACTATACCTAGGAGCCTATACGCGAAGAGGGAGCTACAGTGGACGCATGCCTGAGCTACAGTAAAAGTGATGGGCTGGCAAGACTAAAGATAAACGCCTACGGAGGAAAAAAACAAAAGATGAGGAAGGATGAAAAAGTCAGGGAGTGGTCACCGAGGCTCGTAACAGAGCTGATCGGAGGCGTCAGCGAGATGGGGTAACTGCCACTCTAAAAGTTACTGTTACTTACCATGAAGAAGGGACCTTGACGAGTACTTTCGAACGAGAACAACAAGAGCTAGATCGGAACTCAGAGGCAGAGTCCGAGGAAAGTGACGCTCAGACTCCACAAGCGGTTATCGGGTAGCTGAAAATTCAGGAAAACAAATTATGAAGTCAGAGTTTTTGGCAGTCTGAAAATCCTGAATGGTCCTGAAGTGGTGAAAGGTCCGAAGACCCTGAAAACCACCTGTTTAGGCAGGCTGCATCCTGAAGTGGTGAAGGGTGTCCTGAAGTGGTTAAGTGAGAGTTTTGGGCAGTCTGAAAATCCTGAATGGTCCTGAAGTGGTGAAAG
>BFEA01000066.1:3656434-3682834 GCA_003427395.1 Chara braunii
TATTCGTTTCCAGATACCCAAGAGAAAAGAAGACATACACAGACGAGGTAGATGAGAGGGAGAAAAGACTTAGTGGGGAAGATAGAACAATGCCCACTGCTTCTTCGGGCTCCCTCCACAATCACCACCTCAATAATCAATGATCTGAACGAGTACCTGAAGCAACCTCAATGTGCCACTTGGCACGTCTAGTCAGTCCCTCATCAGCGATGGAGCAAYGTCGACATGAAGACAACCAGGTAAGTATCCACGATCTCTCCACAGTCTTGATCTCCTCCTGAATGACGATAATCAGAACAGCAACACAAGTCACATGGCTTCGCCTCGYCAACCAGTGGTATACTTGGCAGCTCTCACATCAGCCACCAGTAGTACACGTGGCAGCAGCCATGTCAGYGACAGCGCATGGCAGCTGCCACATCAGCATGCCAAGAAGACAGGTGCAAGCCAGCCACCATGCTGGACCAGCAGCTCGTCGCCGTAGACACAATGCCAGCACAGAGCCAGCRCTCAGCCAGCTTCACAGCGTCGAGCCAGAGTCGTCATCAACGGTTGAATACAGCATCGACGTAAGACRGAATGAATGTCAAAGCCAGGAAAGTCRGCGCTTATGTAGYGTTGACTCGGTGTCTGGGCCCCGGATGCTACCACCCTCAGCCGTCCAGATTCCGAYGCAAAYTAAGGCCCAGATTGGTCTGAAACYGAATTCCCTCCGGCCTGGATGCTTGTCTGCTTGTCTGGGTACCTGCGCACAACAAGTGAGTGTATCCAACCAAGGGCCTGGGTGCGGTACCTTTGACTCTACAGTTGACTTTGACCCTTGAATTTCCTGTGTGCAGCGTTCGGTCACACARCCAWACGYGACAGASTYAGGCCTGGGCGTGTCTTGGTCACACAGCCCAGCGCAGACCAACTCAGGTCTGCGTTGCCTGGGGCTGAGTTCTGGGCCCCAGGCTACTTCTGAACAGGGTTACTGCATTCCTGCCGGCCCATTTTCGAGTTCCACCGCAAAAATAATTAAGATTTTAACCCTTGTTCATAAGCAGCGACAATATCAGGAGCAGCTTCAAGTAGTTCTCGTTTACTAAACCATCTGTCCTCAGATGGTGCCTGAGACTTGAAACGTACCTTGAACTGCTTCCGAGGTCGTCCACGTCCTCCCGTAGGGAAGTAACCATGCTCTATGATTTTGTCCACCTCATATCTMCCTTCCATGGATAGCGGAATATCTGCCTTCCATGGATAGCGGAATCATAGAGGGTCTGTTTGGAAATTCATTCCCTTCTACATAGGGCATCAGTTTGGAYGYGTGAAAGACAGGATATGTTTTGAGATGAGGGGGAATATCAATGCGATAAGACRGTCCCTCAGCATCTCCAATTACTTTGAGAACTTCCTAGGGTCCAAAATAGACAGGAAGCAATTTTTGGGACACATCTTCCTCTAATGAAAACTCTTTAGATTTTACCCAAACCAAATCACCCTCTTTGAATGTAGACGGTCGACGGTGCCTGTTGGTTTATTCAATCATCCGTAGTTTAGTTTTCCTTAGATTATCTTAACTTTCTGAATGTCCTCCTGGAACAATACTGCATATTCTCGGGTCTCTGGGGGCAACCTAAGGAACTGGTCCTGGTTTAGTGCATCAATGAGACGTTTAGGTTTCCACCCTTTGTGAAGTGCATTSGGGGTTCGTCCAGTSGAAGTGTGGACACTGTTGTTATATGCACTAGCAATTTTGGGTAAGTTCTCGTCCCAATCAATCTGATGGGGTCTAACATACATACGCAAAAGATGCTGGCACAAACARTTCATCTGTTCAGTCTGGCCATTCGTTTCGGGATGCCTCCCTGACAACATGGTCATCCGCGTGCCATAAGCTTCCATCAGTTTTGCCATGGCAGACTGGTGAACCTGACATATCGATCAGACACAATGGATTTAGGGAACCCATACTCAGTGACCCATCGCATCTGAAAATTTCTAAATGACAAGTTCAGTACGCGCTTCTGCTGGTAAGGGAACAAACATAGCATATTTAAAGAAACGGTCCACAATTACCATCACTTGACTATTACATTGCGACTTTTAACCAGACTCATGAAGTTAATTGAGATAGATTCACCTGGTTCGCTTGGTATAGGTAATGGCTTGAGAATTCCAAGGGGATTCTCATATGACGGCTTGTTTCTATGACACACTAAACAGGTACGAACATATGTTAGTACATCTTCTTTAAGTCTCTTTCATTCGAAAGGTTCTCTAACTTCAACATTGTTTTCTTGAAACCAAAATGACCCTCAGAATCGTGACATTCCCCAATCAACAGACTCCTCTTCCTTATAAGGAATACACAATCTTTGTTCGGTTTGGTCAATTAAGAACAACAACCCATTAGTCAGTCTATAGTTGGGTAGTTGGGACGGATCTCGTACAAGGATATCCACAATTGGTTTCCAGATAGGATCAGTAGCATATCCTTGATGAATCTGGTCTTTCAGGTCATTCCCAACATCCAAGTAAGAGACAATTGCACCAAAGAAATCATTGCGTCGGGACAAAGCATCTGCAACCACATTGGACTTACCTGTGATAGTCTTGAGCTCAAAGTCAAAGGTGTTAATGAATGCAGACCATCTTACCAACTTGTCACAGAGTTTGGACCGTGTTTTTATCCACTTTAGGATTGAGTGGTCTGTGTACACAGTAAAGTGCCTCCCTAACAGGTAGTGCCTCCATGTGTCCACCGCACAAACTAAGGTATAGAGTTCTATTTCATACGTGGAGTTGGCGACTTTGTCAGACGGCAATCATTTAGACAAAATTTATGGGCCTATAGCCCTTGCCGTAATCTTGTTGGAGAACAACGCCAATCCCATACTGACTTGCATTAGTAGTCCCAATGAAAGGCAAAGACGGGTCAACAATCTTAAGGACAGGGTAATGAGTCAGTGCATACTTCAATTTCCAAAAGGAACACACACGATCCTTATCCCACAACCAGATAGTTTCTTTCTTTGACAATCTTCGCATTGGTGTAGCAATCAGTGAGAAGTTTCTACCAAACTTCCTATAATAACTGGCTAGACCAAGGAAAGATCGCAGTTCAGTAATAGACTTAGGTTGTGGTCAATCTCTAATTGCTGATATCTTTTTCTCTTCCGGCCTTAGACCTTCTTCGTTTACTATGTGTCTTAGATATAATACTTCGGACTTAGCAAACTCAAATTTCTTTGAGTTGATCTTAAAGTTGCCCACACGCAACTTCCCTAGTACCAGACGAAGGTGCTTCTCATGATCCTCTAGTGTTTTACTATACACTAGAATATCATCGAGATAGACAATGACAAACTTATCCAACCATTGACGAAACAAATCATTCATTAACCTTTGAAAAGTGGCAAGGGCATTCGTTAATCCGAAGGGCATTACCACGAACTCATAGTGGTCATACCTGCTCCGGAAAGCGGTCTTATGCTAATCGAAGGGTTCCACCTCGATCTGGTGATACCCAGATTTCAAGTCGATCTTGCTAAAGTACCTACATCCCTGTAACTGGTCAAGTAAGTCGTCAATGTGAGGAAACGGTTCAACATTCTTAACAGTGAYAACATTCAACCCTCTGTAGCGTATACAGAGACGTAACTCACCTTCCTTCGTAGGTACAAACAAGACAGGAGCACCATAAGGAGAGGAGCTAGGGCGAATCCATCATTTTTTTGTTAAGTTTTGCAGTTNTAACTCACCTTCCTTCGTAGGTACAAACAAGACAGGAGCACCATAAGGAGAGGAGCTAGGGCGAATCCATCATTTTTTTGTTAAGTTTTGCAGTTTTTACCTTAATTCCTTAAGTTCCCTTGCAGATATTCGATAGATAGGGCCCTTGGGAATCTTACTACCAGGAATAATTTCAATGGTGTGCTTAATTACACGCTCAATTATTCTTGTTGGTTCAATGAGTAATTTTTTATACTCGTTTAAGAGTTTTTCAATCGAAGGAGGATTGGAAGTAAAAGACTCACCTGTTTTTTTTACTAAGACCATCATTACTTTCTATTCCAACCTTCGCTTTGAAACCATCGATCGAAATGTTGGATAACTCGTACAACAGAAAGACAGATTAAAGTCAGAGCCATACTTATGGTACGGTTTGATAGGTTTCAATTCAGAGTGTGCATCCCGCAGTTGCACTACCTTGAGGRGGAGGGCGGGGGGGGGGGGGGTCATCCCTTAATTCTTTAGTATTCGTGCTTACAGTTTGCTCCGCTGTTTTGCAAGGTGTGGAGACAAATTCGAATGACCCGTTCACTCCACACTGGAGAGTTCATCGATTTCGCTGACGGGAATCGCATCCGCTACACCGACGGTTACATGACGGCGCCAAGGACGGCTCAGCGAACGGCCGCATGAACCAGGCTATGGAAACCGAACAGACCATCGACCTGCATTACCAGCTACAACACCTAGAGTTAGCCCCGACGAGCTCTTCGGACAGTTCGCCGTTCCAACAGTCCACTGCAGCTTTCCCCAGAAAACGAAGTCTCGCTTTTCGCGGGAGCTTTGGGGGTTGCATCCAATTGCCTACGGATTTGGCGACACTGTCCGCAGGCGAAGAACCGTCTGCCTCTCGAATCGAGTTCGACATCTTGACAAGGTGCACCCGACAACTTCGGCGCGCAGCAGCTGCTTGCAAATGGTTGATTCTTTCGCAACATCTGATGACGAGATTGAGAAGTTGGTGGCCACTGATTACTCGTCTGGATAACAGTCCTCTTCCAGTGCACCTTTGCTTCACGCTAGCTCCAGTACTACGAAGTTGGTTGCCACCGACTATTCTTCGGAGGAACTTTCCACAGCACGGGCGAGTGCGACGCAAGTGCGAAGTGATGATGCGATTCCAGTTCAGAGCCTGTCTGGGTCAGAAGCGTCTGGCGGGGGTGATGCAGAGAGAAGGGCGATACTACAAGTTTTTCCCGCACCTCCGCCAGGCGAAAAACGAACGTATAGCATGGCTAATAGGAACGCTAGGAGGAAAAAACAACACAAAAGAGTGAGAAACATGCTGTTCGAAAAAAAACTGCTCATGGTGCGTGACATAGCATGTTGCAAGGCTCGTTGTTGTTATGACGTGTCGCCTGAGGAAGTCCGAAAGGCTAGACAAGAACTGTACAGTAAGAGTCCGGTAGAGTGAGCTGAGTGGTGAATGAAAAGTATTAAAGATTTCGCCGTAAATAAGGGTGGACAAAAATGTGTCCGCCCTGTGGAGTTGGAACGTTCGATGTGCGTCAAGGCGTATGACAATGTACTCGGTGTTTCACGTAATACGCTTTATAGCTACAAAAAGCGCTTCGACAATGACTTTGTCTGTTTCAAGCACGGCCTGACGGGTAGATATCGGCCTACCAATAAAACGGTCGCCATGCTTGCCAGCATGAGAACGTTCATCGAGTGTCATGCGGATAGCATTCCAAATGAGGTGCGTACCGAAGGTGGGGTTTCCAGACCGAAACTTCGACTCTCAGCTGCTTTACGAAGAGATCAATTTATGAATCCATCAAATTAGACTTTCTGGCCGCTGGCCTCGCGATCGTGTCTGAGTCCAACTTTTATAAATTATGGCGGAAACACATTTTCCACGTCTCCCTCGTGCACTCTAACACGTTTATGAAGTGTGTCATCTATCATGAACTGAAGGAACGTATACAATATGCTGCTCTTACTCGAGATCGAGAACAAGCTCGAGAGGATATGAAAGTTCACCAAAGGAGGCAAGATGAATACAAATTGGACTATAGTCGAGTGAAAACTGATTCGATGGTCTGTCCGAACGAGCGTTTTTGTCTCATCATTAACGACATGGATCAGAAGAAGACAACTATCCCCCATATTGGTCAGGCGAACTACTCGAAAGCACTTAGGCACGAGATGATGATGAAGACGAATCTGACATGTGTCATTGCACACGATAGAGACCCACTATATATGTCTACACGTGGTTTCCATATTTCAAACACGATTCGAACACAGTCGCTACTTGTGTTATGAGAACCCTTGTCGAAATTCAAAGGAGCGGGACGCCACTGCCACCGTTTTTGCGCATTCAAGCAGGTAATTGTTGACGGGAAAACAAGAACAAGTACATATGTGCGCTAGCTGCACTCTTGGTTAAGTTCAAAGTTTTCCAAGAGGTAGAAATAAGTTTCATGCTGGTGGGACATACCCATACAGACGTTGACGCTACTTTCAGCGTTTTCTCTTAGAAATTGAAAGACATAGACGCTTATACTATGGACGAGTTCTACGAACTCATAGAGCAATCCCACAAAAAGCCTCCCAAATGTATTTTCCTTGATTTGATGGCAGATTGGATTAGTATAGTAGACCCGTGCGTTGCGTCGGACATTACTAGTATTTCGAAGCCGCACTTGTTTAAATTTTTTATGGTTGGAGATAATTCGGGCATGTTGTACAAGAAGTTTTGCGCTGACGACAACTGGTTGCCCGAGAAAGGTCCGATTTATTGGTTCGATCAAAACCCCGATGAAAGCTATGCAGGGCCTTCATGGCCGTTTGACCCGCCTCCTGTGCAACCTCTTCCTCATGACTATTGTAACGGCAAAAACGGGGTTATTTGATTCCGCGAGTTGTTGGAGAGCAGGCGGTCAACGTGATGCACTTACAACGACCATGAGGTGAGTAGGAGAGAAAGAGCTTTGTGTTACTGGAGGAGGTTATCAAACATGGGGATGAGATCATTGCCAACGGGTTGTCCTCATAACCTCTGGAAAGTTTTTGGCCAAGACCACTGCTGCTCGAAAGCGATCAACAACTTTTTTCTCGCAGTGTCAACATCGACAAAAGGGAACCCTTGTTTGTTGGACGAAGAAAAAATCGCCCGAACACTAGTTTCGACCCTCTCGTGCATGTAGACGTGGACACTTTTCTTATCCTTCGCCCTTCCGACGATGATCTGTCCAGCGGTGTGCCAATCTGGGTGGGCAAAAGTTTTTTCTCGGGTGGTTGTTGAAAAAGATTCGCATAATTATAATCAAGTGTTAGTGGAATACTGGGTGCCGACTGGGAGAGCAAAGACGCTCAAACAACGGTATGAGAACGCATGGGAAAAACGATGAAAAATGACCGAGCAGACACAATAGCAGCATGCCGACTCGATCGCTTTTGGATGGGAGAGACCGGCCTGAGGTACAAAACCATTTACGACTGGACTTGTCATTCCTTCGAATGTTCGACTAAATGCTGAAGCTGCACTTCTAGGTCTGAGTCCATCTGGTGAAAGGAGTGTAGATGCAGGGGACAAGAGCGACGAGTGCGCGTCCGCCCAATAGAGTGAGGGAGTAGGATTTTTTTAAATAACTGTTCGGACGAACGGGAATTCGAAAGGGAGCATGTTATTTTTTAACTTAGTCAATTGCGATGATTTTGTATGGCGGATTTTGTCCACGGTCTAGGGTTGAATTTTTAAAGATGGTTGGCTGATGGTTTAGCAATTTTTGAAGCTAAGTTCATCGCGAAGGCAATTTTTTTACTTTTTCGACATTTCATTTTCATTTGTGTTTGCATTTCATGCCTTATGTAGGGAGTGCGACAGGAGTTATGGCCCATTGGCATGATTATGCGTACCCCATTCACCCTTGTGCATGCGGATTGTATGGTTCGAGAGGCGATACCGAAATTCTCGAGTCGATGACAACGGAGATCGAAAACGACCCGTGGATGAGCGTCGTTCTCTTCTTGGACAAACCTCTCGATGCGTGGTCCGATGCAGAATGGGATAGAGCGATCTTGGAAAGGAAATGTCCATGGCATAACGAGTACAAGTTTGCTTCCACGATGGAGTGGAGGAGCTTGATCAAAGTACCTCATCATGCCATTGGCGTCAGGCAAGTTCCGTCTCTGCGCGCCACGCTCAAACAAGAAGAGAATAAGCAGTTTTACCTTCGTCTGGACAACGTCACGAGGTCGCCTCGCGTGTGGTCTGCGGACTTGAAACAAGAGTTGTTGGATTGTGCATCCTACAATCCATTTTTTGAAGTATATCCGTTGTGTGGTGCTGGAATACGGTCAAAGGATGTGTCGTAATGTTGAACACGGTTGTCTTTGGCCGGTTCCGACTTTGCAGAGTGTTGTGTGTGGCATGTTCAAACCGAAAGCGAACTTTGGTAGACGTTGTAGTGCTAGTTTCTTGCAACGAGCTTAGAATCTATGGTCGCAATATGGGGAATCTTCACCTTCTCTACGAGATCGGACAGTCCGATTTGGAAATTGCCGATCAAATTGCTGAAGTTCATAAGTGGAGTGAGGTAGAGCAAGTGGCATGTTGTGTGCGTGACACCATCCGTAAGTCCTTGGCAGGTATCGGTAGGTTTGTAAGGATGAAATACATTTCGGTATTCTCGAATGTGGTGACGAAGGGACAACCATAAACCCTTGCTCTCGGGTCATCAATTAATGCCTTATACGGGTTTGGTTGTCATGGGACGCTGACACGCTGATTAAAACTTTTAGAAAGTTTAGATTATGACCGCTCGTAGCATTTATTAGATGTAGTTCGATCTGGAGTTGGCTCGTAGCATTTAATTTCGACGTAGTTCAGTCTTACATTTACGATTTCTTCCACGTGTGCATACAATTTCCAATTTTTAATTTTTCATGATTACGATGTTTCTTGAAGTAAAAAGGAATTCATTGTACTCACTTAAATTTAAGATGACAATATCATGTCAGTTTATGCTTACTTATCGAAATGCGTCGGAATCCATACTTAAACCATCTTGTTTACCGTGTGATTGCATTGATTCTTCGATTGACTTCCAGTTTCTGCTTCACACAATGTCATGTAAAGTACGCCCGACTCAATGCTCAGTGATATATGAAATTAATCGAAGTGTGATGTTGACTCAAAGGTCATTCGCAACCTTATCGTTCAGTGTCTCATTACGTTCACTGTTCGAGTGAATTTCAATGCATGATAATGACATGCCAGTTACGTGTTTTAAGTTAAACATAAGCCGAAGTGCGATGGAGTTTAAAATTATCGAAGTGCGATGAAATCCATACTTAAATCATCTCGTTTACCGTGTGATGACCTTGACTCTTCGATTGAGTTCCAATT
This sequence comes from Chara braunii, assembly GCA_003427395.1. Classification (NCBI taxonomy): domain Eukaryota; kingdom Viridiplantae; phylum Streptophyta; class Charophyceae; order Charales; family Characeae; genus Chara; species Chara braunii. The sequence goes on from BFEA01000066.1 coordinate 3,665,568, forward strand.
TATGCAAGTCACACCTAGTCCAGTTACGTCTTTTAAGTTAGTAGTACATAAATTACCGAAGTGCGATGACATTCAGACTTAAAACATTTTGTTTATCGTGTGATTGCCTTTACTCCTCGATTGAGATCCAATTTATGAAAGTCACACTAGTTAAGTCTTTTTAAGTTTAACTTAGTAGATAAATTATTGAAGTGCGACGGAATCCATACTAAAACTATCTCGTTTACCGTTTGATTGTCTTAAAGTCACACTTCGATTGAGTTCCAATAAATGAATGCAAGTCACAATGTCATGTAACATAGGTTCAATTCAATGCTGACACAAAATCGAGCAAGGTGTGATGAAATCGAGAGTTCAACATTCAGTTTGTTGTTCAGTGTCTTATTGCATTGAGTGTAACAGTTGAACTTGAAGTTCTATTGAGTTTCTATATCTGACAACTCCATGTTATTACTGTAATGGCTTTTAAGTTACAAAATTTATGGAAGTGCAATGGAATCCACACTTATTCCATCATGTTCGGTACGTGATTGCCTTGAATCTCCAGTGTTTCAATTTATGATCTGTCAATTGCATTTTTCGGGTTCACCACTCGTATCCTAAGTTTCATTTAAGTCCAAAATATGGTGATTTTGACATAAAATTAATACTTTGCGAGTACTAATTTAAAATATAATGTCCTCTTTTAACAAATAACATGTTCTCAGTGTGCGTCGTAGATCTACTTAATACAATACTAACCCAATCGACCCCTCAACTCTTCGGTGGCAGGGCATTACCGCCGATTCTAACCATCAAAACTAACTTCAAAGTAACACGCACATATACTTAACGAAGTTTTATCACAGATTTGCCCCGACCTTAATGGTTGAGGAAACCGTTTGAAAGTGTCGTGCGGAAAACCTAAGCGCCTTGACTTTCAGACCGGCCCCGTCTTCGTAGCCGATGTCGTCGCTGTGTCGATTGCAAAAACATGGCCAAATATATTTGTAAGGGTAGTTGGTCCGACAGTGTTCCCAGACCCCATTAAGCAACGTCCCTGTCGCTAGGGACGTTCGTCACGATCATTCATATAATTTACCCTTAGATCGTTTTTCCATGATTAAATCAACAGATGGAATACGACATGGTCGATAACACCACTGGATAAATGATACAATACAAAACAACACATATACTTTTCTTTTCTTTTGGAAGAGAAGACAAAACTTTTTTCCCAAAATAAAATGAATCTTTGATAAGTGGATAGTCAAATCCGAGTTTCCTGGATTGAAATGAGGTTTAGATTCGCATTGCCTCCCTTGATATATATCCTACCATTGTCGGGATTTTGACCCGGGTCTCCGACATGCTGAAGCCCGAACTCAATGAACCAAAGGTGGGGGTACTGAATATATACTACAACCGTGAAAATTATCAAGAGAGTTAATGATCATTTTTTCCGTATCTTTAGACTTTTTTCCCAGACCCTCGTTTGTTGTCTGTAGAGTCAGAGAATCTAACCCTTTGGACGCGGGTCTCAATCGAAACCATATTACCGTCCCACCCGAAGTTTAATGCGAGGGGATCGATGGTATTGGTCTTAACCCACCACAGTCTGGTTGATCAGGACAGATCTGCGACCCACCGTGTTGTTATATTAACAATCGTCCTTGTATTGGTTGCGTAATGACGGGTAAATCCGATCATCAAAATTTTTTCATATTTCAAGGACTACATTGGACCTCTCCGATAAGTACCTGAGTTCATTACTTCATGAGGGTGGTCACCCCTCACGTCTCAACTCCAGGCCAAACCGGAAGGTCCGCCGCCTGGTTATACTTGTTCAGCAACCCACGTTGGGAGTTACGTCCCAACGATGCCAAATTTTCACCATAGTCCTGGTAATTTCAGTCCCTCAGACTGACCTCCTGAAGTGGATGAACGATGTTCAATTCAATATATATACCAAAAAAATGATCATCAAAATATTTTCATCCTTGTTAGGTTACCACTTCGTGGATGAACGATGTTCATTAAAACATCATAAAAATAAATATTTCATCGTGAGGTTGACACTCAGTGTATGAACAAGGATCATCGTAAGATTGCCACTTAGGGGTCGTGTCTTCCAAGTCTCGATCACAGCTCGGTCAGACACACGTCTCGGAGACCTTCCAAAATATACAAAATTGTCACTATTCCAAATGAAAACATTGGCTTCCACGTCACCATTAATGCAAAAATATCTTTCAAAACATCAACATTTCCGAACGAGTTCATATTTTTGAATCTCACGGTCTTATCTCAAACTAACCTCACACAGGAATGAGCGGCGTCATTTTCAAGAGATATCTTTGATGATTCCAAGTAGGACACTTCTCGTGCCCGCTCAATATTAATGACTTGAGGGTCAAAAATAATTCAAAGATTCAAATAAAACTTAAGTCGCCATCATACTCATCCCTGAGGTTTCACCTTCAATCATATACTATACGAATTTACACGTCGTACTCGGATCTGCGTACTAAGCTAAAGTTGTCCCAAAGGATTAAACCTTTACGACGACAATCATCAAAATTGAACGACATTCCGCTATCCAGATCGATATCATCAACGATGAAATATGTCATAAGCAACTTGTGACTGTACGCTGGGTTTTCCCCCTGTTTTCACGAAACTTTACAATACAAGTGTAAATGACATTCTCCTGCCATAAACAAGGAATATAACTCATGAAAGTGAAAGAAATATTGGAGAAGGTAAAAAAGGTTAATAATAATTCATACGATACCAAAATATTCAGTCATACCAATTCAAACAAACATCAACTGGTAGCCTCGTTAACAATGAGAACAATTCTTACAAATGAGACTGTACAAAAACGAATCAAAATGAAGTTACAAGGACAACAATAACGATGACATAACGTATATGACTCATTTAGGCTTAATAGCGGTATATCGCGTAGAAGGGTGGTTTAATTCATTTAAGGGTTATCTCAGATCCCAAGCCTCGCTTCTAGGACTAAGCCTCACCACATCACCCCCTGATTCCAGTGTCTGTATTCGGTTGACCTCATCGAGCATAGTTAGATGTCCCCATTCACACCCGTTTAAAAGCTGGTTGGTAAGACCATACCTTTTCTGGGTGTGGTGGAGCCACCTAACATGAGCCTCATCTGGGCTAACACTCCCAACGTGCTCAGACTAGGCAGTATTCGTCTCACTCACCGTAAGAGTTCAAACAAGGTTTGGAACACCTTCCTCCCTTTCGACGATAGTGTAATCTTATCTCTTGTACAGGGAAATGACAACACCCAACTGTAGACCAGGAACATTGTTCCGGCGTAAGTCTCACTACCGCCTATAGGACTTAACTATACCCTCTTCAAGCCTTTTAATCAAAAACACCAATCAACATTGCAATACCTCAAAGGACAGGTTATGTATGTTGACCTCCCATGAGATAATTTTTTTCTCTTCAAAGGTCGGTCATTCCATTCAACTTCGATCTCATGCCGAACGTGAGTTTCATACGGTTTTTATACCCTTTTTGAGAAAGTAATTCACAAATATATCCAGGCAGGTACAAACAATCACCAAGCAATCAATATATATATATATTTATATACTCAACAAAGAACGAAACATATAAAAATACATCAATTAAAACATATATCACTCATCTCCCACTTAGATTCCTTCATACCCATTCATAGACATTTACCATATTGAGAATAATACTGTAACTCGAGGAGTTGGATAACCCTCAAACGAACACTCTTATATTTTCATCATATTAAGTATCGTATTAAAGGAAATAGTTATTTAAGTAGATAATCTAATATTCATATTTTTACATAATACAATTTACTATGCTTGCCAATCGATAAAAGTGCAAGTTTATTCATACAACTTCAAGAATCAGATAAATATAACCAGACTCTTTATGCAGTGATTCCTAAGGTTAATTCATTATCATACACTATCTTATACAACCACAAACGGATGCATATTCTCCAAGTAGGTGACCTAATATTACGCTTACTACATTATTCGTCCCTGGTGATTAGTCAGTCATTAGGTGGATGATATAATAATTAATTTATATATCATGATCTTCTGAAAGTTAAATAACACTTCCAATAAACAACTTGATCAATCAGACTCTATACCACATTAGCATAATATTCTGATCGGATTTTTAAGTAAATAATCCGCCCCTAACTGTGAAGACTAACCATAATATTGCTCAGTTTATTCCATTTATCTATTCATATCATCCCATAATATGACTATAATCGGGTTCCAAATGCTACAATGTATTATATATATATCGAGATCGTCTTTCAAAAATGTATGTTAAATACGATGACCCCTTTGTACTTTGATAAACTTTGATATACCATCGTTCATTGCCATTTAAAAGCATCTATCACACATAACCACATAACCTTCTATCATTACAATTCTTGAATTAGTAAACTCTTAAGTAAATGTCATAATCATCAGACGGTAATAAGTTGAGTCTTGGAGAGTCCCTCTATCTCGAAAAGAAAATGACGGACCCATATATCGCACAATCCAACCTCAAAAGTTAGACAACCGTCAAGAAATCGAATCTATTATTAGGACGTATATCATATAACTCCAAGAATTTAACGATCTAGTTAGCCTATGTAAGCAATGACTAATAGGGCTAGTTTAATTTACAGTCTTGTACTCAAGAAATATGACACATGAACATAGTTTCCAAGTAGGTAACCTAACAAATATACACTTTTTCAGGGTTCAAGAGGTCTATTCGACTGTCACGTACATTATCCAACTCTAAAACGAAACTGATACTCATATTTTTCCTTCCCTTCCCTTAGTGGGACTCTTTTTCGTCGTTCATAATAAATACTACAATGATAAGACACAAAAGAGTTTGACATAAAAAATTATAATCAAATCAATCTGGTTTAATCCTTCATAGATTTTTAATAGTATTCTAGATTAGGGATTGAGGTCTATTAGAACAAGCACTCAACTCTTGTTAGTTCAGGAAAATCTACACTTGAATCCTACTATGGTTGTCAATTAGATGATTCCCTTATATGGTAGGGTAGGAGACAAATCCTGCATAGATTGTTGTGGCAAAAAAAAAAAACTGGAAGCATGATACAAAAACAATGATCTGGAGATGCGACTCTCAAGACGAAGAGTGGATCATGTACGCATTATCACAATGGAAACACAAGGTGAGGCGGTTGGGAAATGACAGTTAACTATCGAGGATGAGGTAGGAAGGAAGATAGAAGGGTAACATCTTATGGTGCATGCTCAAGTCAGTGTTTCTGGTGATTGCGCAACCTCACATCTCCCCATATCTTTTACTTTTTTTCCCCTTCGTAAAATCAATAGACCTATTTAGAGATTTTTCCTTGCCGCCTTCCTCTTATTCTGCTAGTTTGTAACTTGTGTGCCTTAGGCGATACAACAAATAAATCCTTATGTGTTGGCGTATGACTAGTGAAAGTTAATGGATAAGAGCTAAAGTGGTGCAATACATAAATCAATACAGTACGTCTATTTCACTAAGAAAATAAAGATGTGAACAACGCTAGACTGAAATTATGTAGGGGTGGGATAGTAACGGGGTCGAAACAAGCCTCATAAAGTTTTCGTATGATCATATAACTACGCATTCCTTGTTATACAAGAATTAGTTCAAAGATTGGGACCTAGCCTCGATAATTAATCTACTCGTAACGATCTCCTACTAAGAATCGAGAAAGAGAAAATATGTATCAGGACCTATGAACCTCATAATGCATTTGACTGCCCTTATCATCGATACTCATTAGGGTTGTAGTGGTCGTTTACTATGGAGAATGTTAAGCAAAGAATTAAATAGATAGTTTATTGGACAAAGGGTGAAAGTTCGTCATGACCCCACAACTTGAATACAGACTTAAGAAAAAGTGATGCGAAAGCATGATCGACCAAATCAGTTTATAATACGCTAAAATAAATGAACCAGTTAGCAATGCATCTATCTTCTCCTTAATTTTTGAGGATTCAGAAAAGTCAATATAGTTGTTAACCTCCCAACAACTTAAGTTGATAAGCGTGGTTACATTACACATTCCCCATTATGTAAATTGAAGGAAGGATTTAGCACACTATATATCTCGCTCAAATCGTTCTCTACCCTAACTTCTAACTTATATGTAAAAGTATCACATTCACTAGCTGACATAAACTCCAGATTATCTTATACCTTAGTTCGTTCTTCTAAGGACGTTGGTAGGTAGTAGAAGTCCCTAACAACATGACCCTTGCATGTACTATCGATACAACTACACACCTTTTCAAGCGCATCAAACTTATTCGACACAGTTCCAACATGCATATCACATACTATATCAGTTTGATTAAAGGTTGTCGTTTTGTCGTGACCATCGTTTTACCATACCCGAGTTCGTTCACTTAGGACCTCGGTTGGAAAGCGAGATTTCCGGGAACGGCGCCACCTGTCGGGCACGACGGTCCCTCACCCAGATGTAAAGCATTTTTAGTGTCGAACCTCACAGTTGCATCACGTGGGAGTCTTAGAAGCGTTTCAGCGAAACAACAACTCCGACTGTGTGCACCAGCTATACCTTTCGCGGCCCCCTGCGACAGGACAGAGACCCAGCGAGGTACAATTCACCTCTACCTAAGGACTTATCACCATCCTTAGGTAGGCGTATCCCTGCCCTGCTACTGACTCACGTGCAAAAACTTTTACTTGCAATCGCAGAGGTAAGTTAGCCGAGGGTGTCTTGCTCGGTCGCTGTAGCATAGGTGTACGTGAAGTTGAACGCCTCAGACTGATGCTTAAGCGTGTCGGGCATCAGGGCGCTGATCTTCCGGACCGACTTACAAATCAGGTCGACTCGACTAACGAATGTTCGTGCAAACTAAATTCGGACTATAACTAGTTTTAATATGTATTGATTCACAACAGACTTTGTTTTTTTTCCCCCCGAAGCAGGATCCCCTCGATACTTTAATTATTCGGGGTCGCTTGTAAGGCATATATCCTATCCTACCTAGTGATTAAGTTCATTCATCATATCTCTTTATGAAAACCCTCTATTATATCACACTTACATAGAAAATGAAATAAGACTCAATTATTAGGCAAGGAGATGTCAAATACATTTAATACATTCACATAAACAATCTGAATTCATCACAGAAAAAATATAGGTCGTTGACCTTTCAAACATGTATAAACGAAATGAACATGAAATGAATAAGGCTTTCAACCTTGACAATGATCCTAATCTGCTTAACATCATGGGGAAGCATAGGCTGGGTACTCAAACCAAATGTATAAAATGATGCACTGATGAGACATCTTGATCTAGGCCCAGGAGAGCGTAAGTTTATCAACGGTTGTAGTGAACAGCATGACTCGTGTAACTGACCTGCAAACAAGAGTCAATCACATCACACAATTCTGACGGAGTCAACCTTTTATTCATATCCATCTACATTATACTTACGCTATCGACTTTTCAGCCAGACATCCTCTTTTCGACTTAGTTATTCATCCTGATCTAACTTTTAATCATTCAAAAACCCTTTTTGGCCAAACACATACTCTTTAGACAATGACCCGAAACCCAAAATGCGTTTCAGTGTAAAGGTCGATGCAAAGTGTAGGTGTCGAGGGTGAGTGAGGGTTGAGATGGCAAATCAACCTGTAACCATAAGGCAACAACATGTAGTATTATAGATACTCATAATGAGTCTTCTTGATTAAGATGACTCGCAATCACACAAAGGTCCACATGGTCTCAACACCTTTTTGCTATCGATATAACCCTATCTGAAGTTCCATATAGTAAACTTCATTTTAGTTGAGAATAATACTACATCGACATAACTCCCTATAGGTAGCCTAACTTCTTATCATACCAATCTAGAGATAGTCGTCTAAAAGAAGAAAAGTAAAGATCTAACATCCCCAAAACTTTCCCCTTCCGACATGCACAGAAAGAATATTGTCAATCTCATATGGAGTATAATCATAAGATTGATATCAATCAATAGGTTAAGGTAGCAGGATAGGTCACACGGGGCTACATTCCTTCTACCTCCACCTTAGTAGAATCAGACAGTAAACCATATAAGTAAGTTAGTCTTTTGCGGGTTTTCATAAGAGTTGCAATAGTTGGGTAGATCACACGGGATCTTCACCCTCGCCCTTCTTCTCTTTCCTTCAGAGGAAAAAAGTGAGAAGGCGGAGCGCTGGGGGTCTCGCTTCTCTTATCACTGTGTGACGCTACTTGGTAATAGGGTGGGTCTCACGAGAGATACTCCTAGTACCATCCCCTTTGGCCAGGATTTTTCGGCGATAGGGCAGGTCTCACACAACCTTGCTCCTCCTATCATCATCCCCTTTTGCCAAGATTCGTCTGCGATAAGGCAGGCCTCACGGGACCTTGCTCCTCTGATCACCATCCCTTGGTGTTGGTTGGTAATAGGGAAGACCTCACGTGGTCTCGCTCCTCCTATTACCACACTTCCTTGATTAAAGCAGACTCAGGTAATAAGGCGGGTCTCTCGGGACCTCACTCCTCGTATTACCCGTGCCAGTTTACTTCCTTAGAAGAACCACTGGGTCTTAGATCAATCGAAAGTCTTAGAGTCAGACGAGTAGGCCAAACGGGGCTACATCCCAACGACTCAATGAAACACCTAATGAGGAAGTTCACACAGGAACTCTCACCTCATTACGTATTTCTTAGAAGACCTTCAACTAAATTTTGACTTGAGTTAGTCTAACTTAAAGAAGGTTAGCATTAGTTAGAGTGCTTTGACAAGGATACATACATACATCCTGGGTTAGCCAATCACTAGTCCCAAACATACATATGCGCAATCCAATAACTTTTGTAGTGACCTCGACCCTCATCAATGTTAGAAAATCCTATCAAGCAGAGCAAGACTTCATGGAGTCCACATTCCCCCTAGCTCATCTACCCAAAAATAATCACACACACAGTGAGATAACCCATACGAGAGCTTCTCGTTCTCGCCATGTGTTTTCAGAAACAGTTAGCCATATACAATTCATATCAACCAACCCTCAACTAGCGAGATCAGCAGGCATGAGACCGACATTACATCATGCATTTGCACTAAAAGAAAGATAAACCGATTTCAACCATTTTTATACGTGCATAACATTTTTTCCTGGATCGGGTTTAATCAAGAAGAAAGCAGCAAATTGATATATCCAAGCACAAATGCATGCATAGTAATATGGGGTAGTATGTACAGCCTGATACAAGGGTATATATATGGGGCGATGGGGACAACCTTGCTCATCCCAACAATCATCGCGTCGATCGAAACTTGGTCAGAGCTCCTGCACCGACACTTTATTTATCCCCCCTCCTTCGTTCTCCCGTGACCAACTTTATCGCCAAAGTGCAAGCAAACCACATAGTACAACATGGTCCACCGCATCCACTCACTCGATTGGCAACACGCAATAGTCACTCTCTCTATTGGTTGTGCACAACATTTCACTTACTCGATTGGTTGTGCACCGTGTCTGCTCACGTGATTGGCTGCATACAACATTGACTCACCCGCTCACTCTCTACCTGCCTACGACGTTCTCACCCCCCTATACTCACACCCTGCAGCCCGGCTACGGTCGCTAGCGCACATGCAGGCACTTGTGCAACGTTGCTGCAGCCTGTCCGCATTGCCTTCCTAGGCCTAAATGTCGGAGACTGGCTGACCTGCTCCTCATATGGGAGGTGTTGCTGTTGCCGACTATTTGCTTGTTGTAGATAGGGCGGTCATCGGGCCTCGAACAGTAGGTCTGTAGGATAAAAAGTCTTAGTAGTGGTAGGAGTTGTAGTTGTTACAGTTCCGAAGAGTCAAGGTCGTAGCTGCTACAGTCCGTAGGCAACTGGGCAAGTGGGGAGTCTAGCCCAACCCAGTCAGCGGTACCCAGTCCTCGTTGCACTTTGTCAAGTCAGCAAGTATCATGCGGGACTATGTGCACTCTTGCTCAGGGTCCAAAGGCAAACCTTTGACAATCCCAAGTATAAATAAAAGAACAGCTTCAGGTCATTCATTCATTTTGCTTGTGAGCCGTGTTGAAGCGTTGTCGGAGCGTCTTGTGTACGAAGGTCCATAGGTGCCTGCAGAGGAAGTGGCTAAGCGAAGGAAGACGAGGCCATAACCGCTTGTGTTAGTGATCGGAAGTAGGCGGCGGCCATAGCTTCCAGTTAGTACAGTTGTGGGTGTTTCTGTGTCACTTTGTATGTGTGACTATGTCTGTGTGTGTGATTGTGTATGTGGGTGTCACTGTCACAGTGCACTGTGTATGTGTGTATGTGTGTATGTGTGTATGTTTCACTGTGTGCATCGCTGTCATGGTGCACTGTGTCACTGTGTATCTCTGCGTGTGTTTCACTTTGTGCGTCACTGTCACAGTGCATTGTGTCACTGTGTGTGGTTTCACTGTGTGCGTCATTGTCACGGTGCATTGTGTCACTGTGTGTGTTTTCGTTGTGTCGCTGTCACGGTGCACTGTGTCACTGTGTATCTTTATGTGCGTGTCACTATGTGTTTCTTTGTGTCGCTGTGTGTGTGTCTCACTGTGTATTTGTGTGGTTTCACTGTGTCTGTGTATGTCCGTTGTGTTTATGTATGTCTGTCGTGTCTGTGCACGTCACTGTGATTGTGTGTGTCACAATATCTGTATATGTGTCTTGTTCGTTTGTTCGTCTTTGTTTGTCTATCTGTCCTTTTGTCTCTTTTTGTTTGTCCTTCTCTCTCTTTCTATCACTCGCACACACACACAGACATAGATGTAACAGTGTATATTTCAATGTTTTAGCAGTAGATTTATTTGATTTTGCTCATCCTATCGTTGGAAGTACCGTGGAACCAGCCGTGATCGGAGACTTACCTTCACGATGCACAGTGTACCGAGACCACAACATGAGACACGACAGACACTAGCCTCGATCCCAACAAGTCGGGCGGTCGACGACCATCCCCACAACGTTGTCAGCGGATGTATCATGCATCCGACAAGTTTCCACCCTTGCCTTCGGTAAGCAGCGGATGTAGGTAAGAGGAAATTGAACTACTACTACTAGAATAACAACAACAACAATAATAATAATAATAATAATAATAATAATAATAATAATAATAGTAATAATAATAATAATAAGAATAATAATATAATAAGAATAAGAATAATAATAAAAAACAATAATCAATAAGGAGGTAGGGTAATAAAAGCACATATTCTGAAAGGAATCATGAGTCCATGCTCCCCCGGGCTTCGTCGTGAGTCCCAATTTCCCACTATACTATAGTCCTACCCGGTAGTCCAATACAATAGGCCCCAGAGGTGGGCATTTTTTCTTTTTTCTCACCCGTGACCCAACTCGCCCAATTTTATTTTTGTGCCACCCACCCGACCCAAAAATTTTAATTTCCACCTCAAGACGACCCCGCCCACCTAAAATATTTTTTGAAATTTCACCCCGATGCCCGACCCGCCCACCACCCGAAAAAGGTCCTCACCCGGACCCACCCGCACCCGTGAGAATATGATTACCGACTTGCATCCAAGACCTATTTTTTTGTCGTCCACACCTGCTCTTACCGATGCAGCCCTGCCCACGACTCCTCCACCTGTGTCGCCACCTCTCTACCTTGCGTCGCTTGCCAACATCACTCTGCCATGGCGTCGCGCCTCGATAAGGCTAGGTAAGTTGCGGGTGGGCTTCCAAATTTGCCAAGTTCGCTAACCATGGGCGTAGTTCAAAGAGGACGGATCTAGCCGCCTAGTGTGGCAAGAACCGCTTCTCCATTTTTTAGAGAAAAACTGGGCGAAGGGCTGAACTGTTGGAGTACGCTCTTTGTTTTTTTTTCTTGGCCCCGACGTAACAGGCGACCCTGCGTGACTGTACGCAGGCCCGTTTTTTTCATCTATCTCAACCTCGAACCTGTGCACTTCAGAGATGGACCCAAGGCCTTGTCCCTCTTTTTTTTTTGGGGGGGGAGGGGGGCGCTTGGGGGGGGGCGGACAGGAGCCAAGGGGCCAAGGGGGGGGGGGGGGGGGGGGGGGGTTCTTGGGTGGTCCTCAGTCTATGGGTCGGGTGACCCAGGCCAACGCTTCACCTGTCACCCAACCGACGGGTGACCCAGAGCAAATAATGACCCGCCATGACCCAGAAATGCCCACTAGCTGCACACGCTTGTCAACCACCCAAAGAGGCATAGGTAAACCCAAGCCCAACCCAATCACCTTATAGGTCGGGTGGGGCAAGTGGGTGCGGCTGTGGCCACCCAGTGCCCACCTCTAATAGGCCCAACCCAGTTCAGGCCGGACTGTAAGTTGGTCAATCTTTTCAGCTCTGTAGGGCTCGTACGACCGGTAGGCAGTCCCTACTGTCCATTTGTCCTCCCCTTTTCTTACTTGCTCCTTTTTCTTTCTCTCTCTTACAAGGAGGTATCCGAATGAATGCTTGGTACCTTGGATGAAGGAAGATCATTCTTGAGGAGGCAGGATTCCTTTGCGTAATTGACTCAAGACATACTCTCCAGTGTCCATCAACTCATGAATGTTATGAAAGGATCGCTAATCTTTGGTTATCTTGAAGAAGGATAGAACCTCCATCTTGCGGGTTTTTCGTGCTGCAATGCCCAGCCCCAACTCTGGGCGACAAAGCTCATGTAAAGTATGCCTATACAATCTCAGAACGCTCGACTTATTCCCAACCAATAACTCTTTCGATGCCCATAGAGAAAATCTCTCTCTCTCTCTCTCTCTCTCTCTCTCTCTCTCTCTCTCTCTCTCTCTCTCTCTCTCTCTCTCTCTCGTTGTTCAACGCGCTTGTGAGTGGTCGGTCATTAATGCGGCGCTGAGGGGCAATCTTCGGCTGATCGAGACACGTGTCAGCCAATAGGAGCTCTGTAGCTTAGTGTGCTACGTGTTAGTTCTAAATTCAAGTCCCGTTTCGCTGGTCTGTCAGCAGGCTCCCTACGCGTTCGTCAGTTATGAAGATCCCACGTCCTAGTTGCTGATCTCAAGGTACCGTACGCGGTGCAGCGCGAAGTAAGCCGCAACACATACACTTACACACACACATAAACAAACAAGGGTGGCAATGCATACTTCCATGTTTTAGCCATAGATTCAGTCAATTTTGCACATTCTATCGATAGAAGTAGTGTGAGTCTAGCCCGTGGGGTTGGAGACTTTCCAGTTGCCCGACACGTTGCTCATCCTATCGATGGAAAACTCTTTTTACTCTCACACACACGTATAGTAGTAGCGTATATTTCCGCGTTTCAGCTGTAGATTCATTCGTCTTCGATTATCCTATCAACAGAAGTATCAGGGAGCCAACTGCGATTTTGAAAACATATCCGATCTACGTTGGAGATTCTTCCTTCCACCATCAGAAAAGGGCTTGCCCGTCCCTCGCAACTGGAAACCACCCAATGCATGTGAAGAGAGCCCCTCGTAACTCAAGTACAGGTCCCAAGATCCACACCCGGAACATCGCCATTGTCGACTGGAACGGGTAGGTATTCTCTCCTCCCTCTTCTTGTTTTTCTTTTTCTTCTTCTTCTTCTTCTTCTTCTTCTTCTTCTTCTTCTTCTTCTTCTTCTTCTTCTTCTCCTTTTCCTTCTTCTTCTTCTCCTCCCTTCGTGCTTTCTTCCTCCGCGCGGTCTTCTTCTACCTCTACTTAGTTCTCCTTAACTTTGTGCAGGCCCCTCGTCTCGTCTCGCTTTTCTTCTTCTTCTGCTTCTTCTCCTCCTTCGCCTTCTTCTTATTCTTATTCTTCTTTCTACTTCTTGTCCTTCTTCCTCTACTTTTTCTCCTCCTTCCTTCTACTTCTTCTCCTTCTTCCACTCACCTCCATCTCCTTGCTTTCACCACACAATTTCTCCGCTGCTCCCCGCACGCCATCTCCGTTCTTGCATGCTTGCGCTACCTCCCTTCGCACCTCCTTCTACTGCGCGGCCGTTCTTTTTCCTCTGCGTTTTCAACCCCCTCTCGATCTTCCCCCACACTCTATCTCGCCATCTCCTCTGCTTGCATGTGCAACCCCGTGCCCTCTTTCTCTTAGCGCGCCTATTCTTCGAGCATCTACGACATGTGCCCCCGCTTCTTCTGCGCGATCCTCCTCCTTTCCTCCACGAGTTTTCCTTCTTCTTTTTTTCCTTCTTCTTTTCCTTCTTCTTACTTTTTTTTCATCTCTCCATGCTCCTCCTCCTTTCGTTTTTCCCAGAAGTGCCCCTCTTGCTCCTTGCTCTTTCTGGCGATCAACTACCTCGCGATGCTTCCTCTCCCTGCTCCGTGGTAGCCACACTCTGCTTGGCTGCGCGATAGTGATCCGTGATGCCCCGGTAGAACCAACGAGCTCTCGACTGCCGCGTAGTCAAGTGATCATGGCTCGAACGAATCCACCCTCGATAGCATGTTAGATTCGTTCAAGTATGCTCGTGATTTTTGTGTCAAGAAAGAACAAAATTAAAGAAAAAAATTAAATACAACAAAACGGATAAGTGATTTTTATTTTTTTTAATTTTTTTAAAGAGAAAGAAAATCAAACTGAATCTAACCACTAGCTCCCCCGTGGAGCCAACTGTCAGATCCGGGACGTAAGCTCAACTGACCTCTAACTAACCCCCAACACCGAGGTCACTGGTTCAAGTCCCGATGGACCGAAACACGGTGAAACAAAAGTAGAGCTCCTTGTTAAAACAAACTAACTCAAGGTCGGGGAGATTCGATCCCTGAGTCTGTTGCTTAACAATCTTCACCCAAACCTACTGATCTAGCTCTGACTTCAGTAAGAAGAGGAGCTGCTCAGATACATATCGAGAGTAGTGGGGGCTCGTTTCGCCTAGTGGCCCGAGCCCAATTCTAAGTCTGTGTGTGTGCACGCTTGCTGGTCTGCGTGTCTGTCTGAGTGTTCGTCGGCTTGGATGAGTGTGTGCCCTGCAAGGGCACTTGATTGCTCGGAAGGTCCAAGGGTCAGTACTTACTTTTAGCCGTGACATTGAGGGTTGTGGAGGGAAAAACACTCAAGTGGCGGGAAAAGAGGACAGTTGAGAGCAAGGAAAAACACTCAAGTAGCAGGTAGGTTGGTACCACACCAAGTAGAGGTGGACGTGCCGGGCACTCGAGGCTGAGCCGAAGAAGACAAAAGTTGGCATTTTTAGACTCCTAGTACCGGTGATTAGGCGGGTCCCAGTCCAAGTAGCCTGAGTCTAAGGCTTATGCGGACGATGCAAGGACCTGCAATGAAGTTTCCTTTCAAAAGGGAGGAAATACTGGTTGCTTCAGTGGTCGTGCGGTCAGGAAGTCGTCGTCCAAAAGGCAATTTCCTCGCTATACATGGGAGGCCTAGCGGTAGTATCAGCGGCCCCAACTTGCAGAATACAAGTTTGCACGACATGCCGCTCGAGCAAGTGTCAGCATTCCGGGTGCTATTTCAATCCGGTTGATCATACATTTTTAATCACCTCGGCCGTATGCTCGGGGCGTGTACTAATTTATCCTGACTAATGTACTGAAGATTAAGTTTCAGTGTGTGTTGTAGATCTACTTGACATAATACTGACCAAATTGACCCCTCGACTCTTCGATCGAAGGGCATTACTACCGATTCTAACCATCAGAGTGCATGTCACAATAACACGTACACATACGTAACGAAATTTTATCACCGATTTGCCCGGACCTCAATGGTCGAGGAAACCGTTTGAAAGTGTCGTGCGCAAAACGCACCCGCCTTGACTTTCAGACTGGCCCCATCTTGGTAGCTGATGTCATCACTGTATCGATTGCAAAAGCATAGCCAAACACCCTTGTAAGGGTATTTGGTCGACAACGAGATTGATCGATCAATCAATCAATCAATCGACCTACCAATCAATCGATCAGTCAATCAATCAATTGATCAATTGATCAGTCAATCAATCAATTGATCAATTGATCAATCAATCGTACAACGACCATGCAAGCAATGGACCATTCAATCGTGCGATCAATCAATTGATCAATAGATCGGACATTCAAGCCATTGTTCGATCAACGGATAGATGAATCGATCAAACAATCGACCAATCAATCGATCAATCAAATAGTCAAGCAATCAATCACGCAATAGATTAATCAATCACTCAATCAATGAGTCGATCGATCAGTCGATCAGTCGATCGATCAAGCACGCGATCAGTCGATCGATCAATCAGTCGATCGAGAAATCGAACATTCGATCAATCAATTGTTTCGTCACTGTCTCTCAACCAGAAAGAACTCGACAAACAGACAACTTCGTGCAACATCAGAAAATCGAAAGCCCCCATAAACACACGCGTGCACGTCCAAACACACATGATCGGAATGGTCATTGGATTGTTTGATCGATCCGTGGACTCAACGATGGATGGATGGTCGATTGGTTATTCGCATGACTGGTCGATCGTTTGGTTGCACGGTCATTGGCGATCAGTTAAGAGGATGCGTTCTCAGTCTAGTGATCGACAATGTGCACGAGCACTGTTGATCGCGTATAAGAGAGAAAAAAAAATTATATCCTCATTCACACAAATAAAATCTCGAACTTCATCATTTGCACACACGCAAAACAACACTTTCAGACACACGTCCATAAACTGGTCAATGTTTTGTGTGGTCCTCTAGTTGATTGATTGATCGTGTGCCTGATCTACCGATGGATTACATGGTCGTTGCCGAGCGTTTCAGTGTGTACCTTGTACACCAAACGACTGATCGTTGACGCGTACACTCGTGCACAAAAAAACAAAGGTGACAAACGAAATCACACACACTAACAGAGAAAATGTGGAAAATTTTCATCAAGTTTTCAACTTGCTCACAAGTTGGAACCAACATTGAAATTACGTGAAATGATGTGGCCAATCGTTTAGGAGGGTCGGGTCCATGTTTCCAACCGTTTGCCAACATGCGACCTACATGTTTTCAACATGTGATCAACGTTGGTCCAACATGTTTCCAACATGTTTCCAACATGTGTGTGTTGGAAAATTTTTGGTCTTAAGTTCCCAGCATTGTAGTTCACTACTGCGTGGAAACGGCGGCGCTAATGACCTGTTTTCACCTTTTTGTGGCCCGCAGTACTGAACCTCGGCCTCCTCACGGACACATTGATGTTGTGGAGGCGCAGGGTTGAGAACATGGATTGGTGAGATATATAACGAGAC
>BFEA01000066.1:3686334-3703652 GCA_003427395.1 Chara braunii
TTTTCTTTTTCCTCTTTTTCTTTTTCTTTTTCTTTTTCTTTTTCTTCTTCTTATTTTTCTTCTTCTTCTTCTCCTTCTTCTTCTTTCTTCCTTTCTTTCCTCTCTTTCTTTCTTTCCTCTCTTTCTTTCTTTCTTGCTTTCTTTCTTTCTGTCTTTCCAGATGTCAGACGAACTAGGCCGTATTAAGCCACTGCTCGACGAAATGACAGAAACTGCGCAACACAGGATGTTCACCGGGTACTGGTTGTTACTATCCGATCCAAAGTGTTTAGTTATAACTCGTCTGAGGGAGGACATGACTGCCAGACTGAAGGCAATAGCTGAAACGAAGACCACCACGTTTGACGAGTTCCAGACATGGTTGGATGGTGAAAGGCATAGGCGCACCGCGGTCTTGAATCGGTTCGCCGCCCACATCACGAAGAGAACTCACAGGGAATCACAAGGACTTGATGTCGCATCTTGTGCCAGCCCTGAGAAGTCTGTGCTGAAGGAGTGGTGGGCATCGTATGATAGCCAAGAATATAATACGGGTTCGCTAACTTCTTCGTCACGCAGTGTCGTCGACCTCTTGGCCTTCGCAACAGACTGTATGCGCCACTATAAGAAAATCGTAGATGAGTACGGTCTCTGTGATGAGGGTGTCGCGACTACTAAGGATGACCTTCCTTGCAATATGACGTCTCTGTTGAGCAGTTGCTCGGACGTCATGGATGCTCTGCAACACACACGAGGTAGGTTGTTGGCTGGAGAAATGACGGTGACTTGTGTGAACGGAGTTGTCATGTGAAGTGCAGAAGGTGAAAGGACGAAGGCAGGTGAAGAACTCGACACAACAATGCAAACCTCCAGAGGAATTGGGACCATTGTCGGGGCCTACGCGCCTGCGCCGCATGCCCTGCTGGCGTGCACTGATGGTGCCTCACTGAATTGTCACCACGTTTGTCACAACTTCCCATGTGTCATCGCTAGCAAAACACCTTGTGCTGATGCAGAATCTGTTGCGCTGCCTATGACGACGGACACATTTCAAAAGTTCATTGCAAAAGCGAATTCGCGACAAATGGCGAGGCTGGTTGCGGACTGTCTGTCCCATCTCATATCATACATCAAAGAGATAATGGTACAGGTCGTAACGAACGCAGGTCAGCATTGAGGGAATAACGAATGTCAGCATTGCAGGAAAGGACTTCCCATCAACGACTGCTTAAAAACTCTTTACACAAGATATCAAATCGTGGCTGCGCGGGTGGTCAGGGACGAGTGATCTCTCTCTCTCTCTCTCTCTCTCTCTCTCTCTCTCTCTCTCTCTCTCTCTCACACACACACACACACACACACACACACACACACACATACACATACACACACTATTATGTATATTTATTGCTGCATGTATTACAACTTATTCGTCCACATTTTTTTTTCTATTATGTTCGCTGCGTTTTTCCGTATTGACATACTTGTGGTTCACTACTGCGTGCCATATCATTGTTCACCGCTGCTGTTTGTTGTCGTTCTGGCCCGCAGTAGTGTACTGCTCTCTGTCGCGCATGACATGTTTGTTGGAGTTCTGGCCCGCAGTAGTGAACCTCTCGCTGTGGCTGCATCTTTGCGTTTTCAACTACTTGTCGTTCACTACTGCGTGTCATATCAGTGTCAACCGGTGGTGTTTGTTGTCGTTCTGGCCCGCAGTAGTGAACCGCTCTCTGTCGCGCATGAGATGTTTGTTGGAGTTTTGGCCCGCAGTAGTGAACCTCTCGCTGTCACTGCATCTTTGCGTTTCCAACTACTTGTCGTTCACTACTGCGTGCCATATCAATGTCAACCGGTGTTGTTTGTTGTTGTTCTGGCGCGCAGTAGTGAACCGCTCTCTGTCGCTGCATCTTTGCCTGTCCAACAGCACGAGGTTCACTACTGCGGGCCAATGTCAGTCTCGCATGAGATGTTTGTTGCAGTTCTGGCCCGCAAAAGTGAACCTCTCGCTGGTGCTGAATCTTTGCGTTTCCAACTACTTGTGGTTCACTACTGCGTGCCAGATCAGTGTCAACCGGTGCTGTTTGTTGTCGTTCTGGCCTGCAGTAGTGAGCCGCTATCTGTCACTGCGTCTTTCCCTGTCCAACAGCTCGAGGTTCACTACTGCGGGCCAATGTCTGTCTCGCATGAGATGCTTGTTGGAGTTCTGACCCGCAATATTGAACCTCTCTCTCTCTCTCTCTCTCACACACACAAACACACACACACACACACACACACACAATGATGTGCGTTTAAGTGTTGCCTGTATTATTAATTTCTGCTTAGAGTAAATTTATGTCCATAATGTTTGCTGCTTTTTGCCTCACGACACACAAGTGGTTCACTACTGCGTGCCATATCAGTGTCCACCGGTGCTGTTTGTTGTCCTTCTGGCCCGCACTAATGAACCTCCCTCTGTCTCTGCTCTCTCTCTCTCTCTCTCTCTCTCTCTCTCTCTCTCTCTCTCTCTCTCTCTCTCTCTCTCTCTCTCTTTTCTCTCTCTCTCGGGTGAGGGGGCCATGTCACAACTACGTG
Organism: Chara braunii; assembly: GCA_003427395.1. Lineage (NCBI taxonomy): Eukaryota > Viridiplantae > Streptophyta > Charophyceae > Charales > Characeae > Chara > Chara braunii. Next base: position 3,688,888 of record BFEA01000066.1, read on the forward strand.
TTCTCATAAATGTATGTGGTGTCTCCTGCAATAAATGGAACCCGCGATTGTATCGACTGTCAACGGTGGAGAGACATGCGCCATGGAGACGGAGGGCATTCTGAAGGGTTTTGCAGATGGCAGCAAGGAAGGGAATTCGGCTGGAGGGAACACCGCAGACTGTGCAGAGGTGCTTACGACAATATATGCACAGACTGCAGAGATGATGGTTGATGGTGATGAAATAGAGAATGATGCAGGAGGGAGTACTTGTGAGACGGAAAAGGTTGGGGAAGAGATAGAGGAGGGAGGTCTGGGAAGCAGGGAATCTCTGACAGGGTGTACTGTGAAAGATGAAAATGTGGTGAAGATATCAACAGGAGAAGAGTACCCATATGACATCAATTGGGTGTCGGGTCATGTCCAACCGGGTATTGTTGGAGGAACACCCTGCTTTGCGTTAAAAGTCGATGGGACATGGGTTCCATTTCCTGACCCCAAAATGAATACATGGCTCTACATTCTTTCATCGAGTGACCTGTAATTTGTGTGCTTGGTTTGTTAGCATCGACCCCTCTTCTCCCTCTTCCACGTCTGCACGCGCTTCTCTCTTTCCCACCCTCTGTCTGTCTGCCTGTTCTGTGTTGCGGTCCTGACCAATTTCGGAGTGTATACTCGGCAGAAAGTTCAATGGCGTCCAATTGCAAAAAGAAATGTATAAACATGAGGGGAGAGAGAGAAAAAAATGTGATTCTAAATCTTGCTTCCTCCCCTCTTATTCAAACAAGAAAGAACAACAATAATGTTGAATGGTTGAACATCATCTATGTTGCATTGACCAATCTCTACCGCAGGAAGAAATCGATATAGGTCAAAGATATGCATGGACAACACAAAGCGGTTTTGTGGTCTGTCTGCTCCGTCTGTTGTGGCTGTATGTCTGTCTGTTTGTCTGTCCGTCTGTCGTACGTACCTCGCCCCCCCATCTCCCTCCCCCTCCTGCCCTTTGCTAGTCATACCTTTTGCCATTTAGATATTTCTCTCCTAAGTATGTACTCGTCTGGTTCGAACAGGGGTTGTTGTGGGCAAAGAGTATCACACACACAGACAAACACAGACACACAGCCGCGTTATTCATACACACACACACACACACTGGCGATTTGAAATACCTGGGCCCACACATACATACACATACACACAGCGATACTCATACAGCCTGTCTAACACACACACATTCACATAGCCACACAGACACATACACACATTCTGGCGTGCACCGTTCAAGTTGGCTACTGCGTGCCATACACAGACCACACATGTCCGTTGTGACTTCAAGTGGCACGCAGTAGCCAACTTGAAGTCGGACACGCTAACACGTGCACAACCAAACACGCATAACAAATACACACACACACACAGGCATATACAGAAAGACACACACACACACACACACACACACATACACACACCCACACACACATTCTGGCATGCACCCTTGAAGTTGGCTACTGCGTGCCAGAAACTGACCAATGATGATCGTTGCGACTTTGAATGACACGCAGTAGCCAACTTGGGAACAGACACGAAGATACACGCACAAATCATTCATACACATTCATCCATAGACATATACACAAAGACACACAAGCATCCACATAGGTTTACACATAGACGCCACACACACACACACACATACACAGCGTCACAGATACACACACACACACATACACAGCGTCACAAATACACACACACGGATATGGGTGGAGAGAGAGAGAGGGAGAGAGAGAGAGAGAGAGAGAGAGAGAGTCGTTGACGTCATTGTGCGTTTCCGTTGGCAGACAGAGAGGATGAAAGACCAACCCTACACATCATGTCGATGTCAGTAGCACAGGTGGAGGCTGCTCTTGTAGAGGTAATGAAGTATGCAAAGGAGGGCGTCCACTACAACGGTGATAGCGAGTTGTCTTTGCTTGAGGACAGGGTGCTGAATAGTCGGTGTGGATATGAGATCCACGATCATGGCAAACGGCGAGGGTTGTGTCAAAGCACGAACACTCTTGCAACGCTTCAAAGAGTCACCACATGTATGTGTGGACAGCGATATGAAAGACAGTGCATACAATCTAAAAGGAGTGGTCCAGTGGATGTGCAGCGAATGGATGTGCGAAGAAGGAGACGTGGACATGACAATGCAGCAGAAAGGGGGGACATATAGACCTGCGGATTTCAAGAAGTTACAAGGCGCTGTGGCAAAGAATTGGGAAATGTTTGTTGATGGGTCGAACGACGAGTTGAAGAGTGGTGCTGCACAAATCTTGATGTTGTCTAGAATGAAGGACATTACACAAACACCGCCAGAAGACTTTCGAGATGTTCCTGTCATTGTTGGAGATGGTGTGGAATATGTTCTGCTGGATCAACTTGTGGACTTCATGAAGAAGAGTGTCGACGACAGGAACGTCATCCATGAGGCGTTGCACGAAGTCACTTAGTTTGCACTGCAAGGTCAAGATCTGATAGAATTTGTGCCAGCAAGAACAAAATACAACATCATATCTGGTAGACCATTGTGGGGGGAGTTATTATCAGCTGCTTTGGAGCGGCTCGGTCTTGCAAGTTGCGATGTTGAGAGACAAAGAGAAAGAGAAGAAGGGTGGAAGGTGATGGTCAGGGAAACAAATTTAGCAATCATTCCAGACAACGGACAGACATCAGCAGCACAAAAATCAATAACCAGTATGGCAGTCGATGTGCCTCCCATGCAGACAGCAACGAAAGAGGAGTTAGTGTATTCCGATATCTTCAATGCTTTCACAATGGAGAAAGAACAGTGTGATCGTGGATTTGATGAGGCCGATTTGTCAAGTTGTTTTGCAGAGTACACAGACAATGCAGAAGAAGAAGATGAAGAAGAGGATGAGGGGGTATCATCTTCTGACGTGGAAGTGAGTGGCAACAATGTTAGCAGCGACGAGGAAGACGAGGAACATGATGTATACTATGATTTGAAGGGGGCGGGTGGACAAGTGACAAAAGGGTGGGCACATGCAATTCTGAGGTTGGCACGTGTTTTTTCCGATCCGCACAAAGTGCTGCGTGTTGTGATGAAGATGGCAACACGAGATGGTGCACTACAGTATGCCGCAGTGACCAGCATAATGAAATTATGCAACACGGGGAAAAAGTGGTCACGTGATGGCAAGAGATGGTTTGTTCTGGTCAATAGAGAGGCTGTGCTAGCAACGCCACTGACATGGGGAGTCAACCTGAGTTTCCTCATACACGGCGCACTGGCGACAGCTTCGGGAGAGACATTGGATCCCGGCTTGTCAACAAGAGACGCAATAGCAAGTGCTCGGCCACGACATCGCACAGAGATACACCCACATACCACGACAGACTATGTTAGACATTAGGGATGATGACAGACATGCATAGCATAGAGCAATAGAGTAGTAGTACAAACAACCAGTGCACATACGTTTTGATACGCATGGGAAACTCAACCTGTACATCCCTCAACCTGTACATCCCTCTATGTCTGCCTCAATTTCAACGACAGTCGGGTTCACTACTGCGTGTCATATCAATGTCCACCGGTGCTGTTTGTTGTCGTTTTGGCCCACACTAGTGAACCTCTCTCTCTCTCTCTCTCTCTCTCTCTCTCTCTCTCTCTCTCTCTCTCTCTCTCTCTCTCGTATGTCGAGTTGTAGCTATATTAGAACCTGCACATCCATCTGCGGGTTCTGTGTCATGCTGCCTGTTGTTTGCCTCTCCAAGTACATGCGGTTCACTACAGTGTGCAGACACAGGGTTGAGCAATATTTCAATCATTTGATGTTTGTTACGATGTATGTCTTAATTTGTTGCCTTCTGGAGTACGTGAGACACATCAGACCCCCTGTGATGACCAATGTGTGTATGTTGTGTTTTTTTTTTGCATTGTCTGTAATTTAAATTCAAATGTATTAGGTTGTGAAATGTTTTGGAAGTGGTTGTGGAGGTCGGTTGAGGTGCCGAGGTGCAATCATTTTCATGCGGACATGGAAAACACATACCACATTCACAAACGTCGTGGATAGATAGTTGCGAAGTTGGGCAGCCGCACAAACGTGGTGATGAATGTTGTGTCATATATCGTGTACCATGCGTAAGTCGTTGCCTCTTCCAACACGACCATAAAACCTGTCATGACATATAAATTATCGTGTCGCACTGTTGACTACTAATCTTTGTCAATTGGGATCAGCGACACAGACCATTCGTACCAAAAACGGCACTCAGTAGTCCCTCTCTATCTCTCTCTCACAGAGAAGAGGAAACGCAACACTTACACAATATAACAAAATATGCTCTGCAACTTATAATTCAAACGACCTGAACCAATGTACAAAATGCTAATCAAAACACTGTCCGCACCGCTCTGTTTGGTTTTTGAATGCACTGCATGCACAGAAAATAGACAGCGGTCCACGGGTGTGCGACTGTGGCAAGCCTTTCATGTCATTACGAACTTTGAACTCACATCGTGCGAGGGCATGCCCGGTCGTGGTGGACGAAAGAACACATGGGCAGGAGATGGGTGTGGTTGATGACGCCGGACCATCAAGTATAGGTGCAGTGAATCTCGTGAGCGATGAGAGCGAGGACGTCGGGGCTCCCGAGAATGTAGACGGGGAGGGCGGGACATTCGAAGAGCAACAATTGCAGCCTGTCGAGTCTTTTGACAGCTCTCGCAAGCTGGTGGCACTGATTTTCTCTGCTAGGGGCGGCGTCGGTATGTCGCAGAGTGACATAGATGCTCTCTTGTCACTTCTCACACACCCGAGATTCAGCACGAGAGACATCGCGTATCGTAATAGTCGAGAGTGTTTGACATGGGCAGGGAGTCTAACAGAGGCTGCTGGATGAAAAGAGTTGGATCTACGTTGTGATGATTGGCCACGAGATGCGCACGCCATCTTGTGGCACCGCGACTGGCGAACGACATTTCTGTCGATTTTTTATATCGCATTATAGAAATGCGAGACGGTGTCTTCTCTAGAAGTGTCTCCGCCGTCAGAGCACCTCAGTATATCCGGCCTACGCAGCAGGGCGCTAAGTTATCACATCCTGTCGATCATTCGAGCGGACAAAGTTGTGGACGGGAATGGTAATCCACATTATGTTATCCCTCTTTCATTGTATTCCGACAAGACACATATAGACGGTCGTCAAAAACAGACGGCGTACCCTCTGATGATGTCACTAGCCGCCCACGCATTCGAAGCCATATTGCTGGCCTATCTTCCTGTGCTTCATCATCGTCCACGTGACAAAGGATGGGGTCTGCACCGCATTCAGAAAGTGAGAGGTCATCATTTTGCACAAGTCCATTACGGTGGTGTTGCAGTCTGCGAAGGAGGCATCTCATGACGGAATAATGATACCAACAACGCGATTCGGGGACATAACTGTCCACCCTTTCCTCCTCAACTATATCCAGGACTACCCAGAACGATGTGCGATTGCAACTGTGAAGTTTGGTGTATTTCCGACATGCACCGTATCCAAAAACGACTTTGATGTTATAGCCGATTTCACAGACTGCAGGAGATCACAGACGCTGGAAACACACCTCACAGCAGATGTGTTCACCGCTGACAATATCGACGTTCACCGTACAGCGAAAGCACGAATGTCGGAGTTGAACATGCATAGGCATGTTCAACAGAACGGCCTTTGGGGGTTCTACAGGGGCCCCAATGGTGACGATCCTTAGCTAGACTACCGCCTGGCATTGCAACCAAACCGTATGCACACAATCGAGCACGACATATTCCTGCACATGATTGATGCATTCAGGACCGCAGCCTTTGAGAAGTTGCCGCACTTACTGCAAACAGAGATCCTGAAGGATAAATGCAAGGTTGCAAAGCGTTAGTAAGAGATGCACGCGAACATACCCCCAACTTGTGCTGCCGGTGGCCACTGACAACGACTTTTTTTTGAGGGAGGGACGGTTCGAGGCAAAGTAAAACCGGTTTGTGATGACAGTGTGCGTGTTCCTTATTTCTAATATTATCCCTCGCTCGACAGGCAATGACATTACCGTTTGTTTTCTGAAACTGATGGAAATGTATATACGAGTGTTTCGGTGTACAACACACACTCGTGCTTCGCTCGATGCATGCAACTCTTTGATCACGGACTTCATAACGATCATCAAAGCAAAATTGAAAAAATATTAACCATCAACATGGAAACTCCCCAAGTTGCACAATCTCATGCATCTAAGAACGTGTATTGAGCGATCCGATGTCCCCGACACCTTCGCGACAGATGTTTGGGAGCATCACCACAGGAAATTCTGCAAACAGCCATACCTGTCATCAAACAAGCGGAAAGCTTCAACCCATATGGTAAACCACGTATGTCAGTCATTGGCGTTGCGCGACGAGATCGGGATCGTGAGGAAACGAAGGAAGAGAATGGTTGAGAACGGGTCGTCCGTGACAGACTGTAAAGCCACCGAAATGAACACCCTCGCGCTACGCGATACGGCAATGCTACAACTGTGGTGGTTCGACATCGATGACGAGTACATAAGCGAGGAAGAAGGCATTGACAACCATGCGTGTAAGATATTCAAAGAGTTTCCTTGCAGACGCGATTTTCAAGTTGCGCTTACGGCATACATGGTGGAGAATGGTTGTCAACTTCCTTCTGACGACCTGCTTATATACACACAGACACACCTGGCAATCGCCTGCGTACAGGACGGCACAAACAGGGACACACTTGTTCAAACTGCAAGAGCGTCGCCACAGTTTCATGGGAAACCAGTGCACAGTGACGTCTCAATTAGAGCAGGAAACAAATGCACATGGTTTGCATCAGTTGCCATGTTTTTTATCGTGGCCGCACCCGCGGACAACGGTAATATGGAACACAACTGCGGATTCGTGCAATGGTACAAGGAGGTGGACAGTGAACGGCAACACGTGACACGTTGCAAGAAATTGAAATGGAAGAAGTTGAATGGACATCAACACAGTAGCGTCGTTTCGACCGACACTATTGTAGACATAGTTCACATTGTTCCGTGCTTCTCTATACCACAATGGGGATCGAAGCAACATGCATAACAGTGTGAGAACTATTTTTATTTGAACAAGTACATATTGTAGAAGAAACAAATGCAAAGTTTCTATGTTTGCTATGAGTGAGAGAGAGAGAGAGAGAAAGAGAGAGAGAGAGAGAGAGAGAGAGGCGTCATAACGCCCTTCATCAGAAGTTTGATGAATTTTGTATCTGTCTATGTGTCGCCGTCACGGGACAGTCACGTTGTTTCTTCCGAAGTATAAGGGAACAAGAGAGGACATTCACCTCTTTCTTTCCGTTATTTGTTGAGAAATATCATGTCAAATGTGGCCAAGCTTATGAAGCGGTAAAACCATATGCGAGACGAAAGTTTCCCTAAAAGTTCACTACTGCGTGACATTTATGTAGTCAACAGTGACATCGTATCAGTTTTGGCACGCAGTAGCCTCTCTCTGTCTCTCTCTCTCTCTCTGTAGTATCCTATAAAAACGATTTGAAGTTGTTAAAAAACTTAACAAATCGTTTGTGTCATTCCATTTTGATCGACACGTATGAACAGGAACAAAAACTTATGACGTCGCGCAGCGTTCGGGAAGGAGCGACACAGAATACTGAATAACATGGTGCAGGTAAGAGAAGTCGAGCGAGGATGATAGAGTCACAGAAAAGTAACATGTGTGGTGGCGGCACGAAGTGGTCATAGATGGGTACAGAACCGGTCACCGGTCCAAGGATGGAAAATAAAGACGAAGAGCACCGCAGAGAGGTGGCAAGCGAACCGTTGTTGCCATTGACCAGTGAGAGGTCAACAAAGAGGTGGCAGAAAATGTTGAGGGACCCTTGGTACGAGGAAATGTATGATATAATGACAGAGGGTGACGCAAAGTCTCCCCAGTTGATAATCGAAGAGTCATCCGACATTAAGGGAAAAACGAAAGTCGGGGACATGACGAGAATGAGAGAAGAGCAGGCTGATAATTATGATGAGGACGAATTGTTCCCCTTCACGTGGAAATCAAACAGACACACTATACCCGTAACAAAATCCGACGTTGTACGATTGACCGACAACGAATGGCTGAACGACAACATTATCGACATTTATTTGCAGTCTCTGTATGAAGAACAGTTGCCGCCACGGAACAGCGCAACATTCCATGTCTGCACAACTTTCCTGCACCCCGAGGTCATTGGCAATCAGAAAGTACATTGGACGAAAAACGGATGGGAGGACGCAATCAAGAATAGACCACGGAAGTTGCATCGACTGAGCAATGAACTGCGACGCGCGACAACCACTGTAATACATGTGAATCATAACAAACATTGGATTCTTCTTCTGTTGCTCAATGTCAGATCCTTCTTGGCAGTCACTCAGGACAACCATGTCTACGAACCTCCTATCGCCATCGTCGTTGACTTCTTAAAGGGAAGAAGCGAGAGGAATGAAAGGCCTTGTGAACATTTATGTGGCACGAGTACCTCCACGAGGCATCGAACTCGGGGGTGTTGACACCGGAAAAGGTTCATACATCGTGGGTGACATGTAGAGATCTACTAGGAAGTAAACTTTTGTATGGAGAATGCTCGTAACAGAACAATTACACGAACTGTGGTGTCTATGTGTGTTGCATCGCTGCCACTGTAGTAAAATTTCTTGCAAGAACTGCACCGAAGGATGTGAGAGGCAAGGACGTACAAGAAGTTGTTAAAAGAACAATGGTGGACGAAATAACTTTTCACCAATTTGGCTAGTCTATGGTGGACCGGCTCGCTCGCTATGCTGCAGTTACAAAAGGTAACGGTACATTCGCGGCCTCACACATAGCGACTGCGTTGAGATGCGTCATAAGCAGAAGACAGAGCAGCACTTCGTAAACCTTGAATTGTCGTTGAGGTCGTCAAAGGACGATGCGAGGAAAGTTCACTACTGCGGGCATTTGTTACATAAAGACCGGTGGCTTGACATGTTGATTGGCCCACAGTAGCCAACGATCTCGCGGTGATGGTCGGGGACATCTTTCAAGTTTTTCTTTGTTTGTTTTATTCTTGTTATTGTAACAATGCGAACCTGTGCCACCTGACAATACTATACAGTCATTCCGACACACAAAGAGGTTGGTAACTTAAATAACGTCGCAGTATCAACAATAAGATCTTGGTTGTGCCTCTCTCTCTCTCTCTCTCATTCAATATGGTCATTACACTTCAGGAGTGTATGGATCGACGCACGATATTGCTGACGCAGTTGTTGTTCGTATTCCACTTTGATGTATGTGGGGAAAAAAAGGGTCATGGCTCCAAGGCCAAAATACGAGGATCTGTGCAGGTCTTTGAAGGCCGTGGGAAAGAAGGACAAGGGGAGGAAGAAATGCAAGGCTGATAAGAAAAAAAAAAAGGAGAGTATCGCAGAAGCGGATCCCTGAATGCAAAAACGGAGCGGACCAGCAGCCGCAGAAACGGATCAAAAGTTTCTCTCCCATCAAGTCAGAGGGAGATTTCAAAGCTGAAAGAACGCAACGAGTCACCCGCAGCGACTCCTGCCCCACGGAACCGTGCCAGCGGTGTCGAGAACCGTCCACCCAAGACCCCCGAGAAAAGGTCGCGGAAAGACGGAATGTCAAAGGTGCACCTCACGACAAAGAAGAGAATCACGTACAAAAAGAACAGAATGGTGGAGATGATCGATCTGAGAGGCTCGGACGATATGCACAGCGAGGCCCTAGAGGAAGCAGAAGAGGAACACGACTAGTCCATATCAGAAAAGTCTGACGAGGAGGAGAATGAAGCAACAAGTGATGAGGGAGGTGACAGTGAAACTTTCGACGGACATTCTCGCGACACTCAGGACGCTGATGACGAGGACGGTAGGAGCAGCGACGGCACAACGCAGGACAAGGGTGGTGACGGGGCAGGCAAAAACGACAGAACGCGGACGGAAGAGAGAGTTCCCCATCTCCGGGAAGAACGCGACGCACGAGGGAACCAGAAAGTGGCGGCGAGGGAGGCGCAGCCGACGCGCGCTCGATTGACAGACAACTAGTGAGGCATGACAACGCAGTTCAAAAAGTTAAACAAAATGTGTTGCTGTTGCTCTTCTTGCACAATGATTACGTGGTAACGGCGCAAAGTGATGACATTTCCTTAATGCGAGGATGTCCCTGTGACATACGAATAGTTGAAACGGGCTGTCGAATTTCGCAGGTGTGAAAATGGGTGTGAAATGCCGAGTTCTTAATATTATTTTGTGCGTTGTAATGTGTGTCTTCCAGCAGATGGCACGAACTCGCAAAGAAAAGTGTGCGCGAGCAGGGGAGGACAACAACAAGCCAATCAAGAAAGCGGTGTATTCTCGAAGAAAATGAAGGACAGACTGTTACGGTCGGTCGCAAAAGCCTTTGCGTTCTCAATAGCAAATGACTCAACTTTTTCCCCAACAGAGGATGAATTTTTCACGGCGCTGCAAACAACGACGAAACTGATAGGGGAAAACGCGGAGGAAGGACTGCGATCACACGTAGCGGAGTGCGGGATTTGAGCAGTCATAGGGGAGTGTAACATAATGATGACAACCGTGCGTGGAGAGATAACATGGCAACTGAAACATTGGTTCTGGGCTCAAAAAAGGGATTCCGCTTGTACGATCGCAACAAACAGATCACCAGCTCCCTACTCGCAAGAAGATGCGAGCAGAGATGAAGGAGAACAAAACGTGGAGACTGAGCGGCGACGATCCTTCGCCCCAGCCTTTAAGACGGCACTCACCAAGGTTTTCCAGATGAGGAGGGACGGCGTGAACCTTGGCGTGACCCTGCAGCAACTGCCTTTTGCAGAGATGGTTCTGCACTGTGAAATGGAGCAGACAACAAAGACCAACAGAGTGGCGGAGCAGATAGGAAAATTGGTCTCTATAAAGCAGGACATCGCATCATCTGTCCGCAGCCGCGATATAGTCATGAGTTTTTCGATCTTGAAGTTGAACCGAGCCGTATTTGTTGCTGAGAAGGCTGCTGCGCTATTTCGAGCTGGCGTGCCCTCTGTCCACAGGAGTGGGCCACAGAACACAACAATAACGGATGACGATTTCGACCTGGAGTTCATTGCACCGCTGCATGAGAGAAGCAAAGATGGGGAGAGGGATACAAAAAGTCTGTGCGCCAGAGCTTGAACAGCGGGGGAGGGGGGGGCGGGCCGGGAGAGGTGGTGAACACAATAGTGTGAATCAGAAGGTTCATTACGGAATCTGTGAGTCAGAAGGTTCATTACACAAGGTCACGGTCATTGCATGCTAGAGAGAGAGAGAGAGAGAGAGAGAGAGAGAGAGAGAGAGTCACACACACACACACACACACACACACACACAGAGACTCTGAACCATGACACTTGAACAGTCACTTTACAACATATGGTCTATTATTTATGATACATAATTGTACAATCCCTTGTAATGCTCATCTTTGTGTGATTGGTCATAGAGCGACTTTATTATGAAAAAAACATCATCCGTGGTTGTCCTCAATGCAAGGTTGGCTAGTGCGTGCCACTCTCTTTCTCATGCCACCATGTTGCTAAATTTGTGTCACGCAGTAGTGAACCGTGCTTGTAGCAGGACAGCTCAACATTTAACTGAGGCTCCCTCACACGTTTATCCATAGAATGAAGCACATCAATCCTACGAACTCGAAAAGGAAGGTTGGCTACAGCGTGCCACTCTCTCTCGCGGACGCCCATGTTGGTAAATTTGTGGCCCGCAGTAGTGAACCGAGCTTATAGCAGGGCATCTCAGCATTTAATTGAGGCTCCCACACGCGTCCGTCCATAGAATGAAGTACAACAATCCTACAAACTCGAAAAGGAGGGTTGGCTATTGCGTGCCACTCTCTCTCGCAGACTGCCATGTTGGTCAATTTGTGTCACGCAGTAGTGAACCGTGCTTGTAGCAGGGCAACTCACCATTTAATCGACGCTCCCGCACACGTCCATCGGCAAAATGAAATACCGCAATCCAGCACCAATCAAAAACAAAGGCTGGCTACTGCGGGCCAATGTTTGTCTCGCACTGCCATATTAGTGAATTTGTGTCACGCAGTAGTGAACCCTGCTTGCAGCTCTCTCTCTCTCTCTCTCTCTCTCTCTCTCTCTCTCTCTCTCTCTCTCTTTCTCTCTCTCTCTCTCTCTTCAGTCATTGTGGTCGTTGCATATCAGGACTACTGGAAGACTCAACGATTGACATTTGCAAAAGAGCATAGCGTATCGAGCAGCAGAGATAAAAGTGTGGGAAAAAACCGCGAAAACCGACGACATGAGCCAAAAATTTTGATTTTTTTCCCCTTACACAAAACATAATGTTATACAAAAGGTGACCACGTTTCAACAAGTTTTCAACACGTTTCAACAAGTTTTCAACATGTTTCAACAAGTTTTCAACACGTTTCAACAAGTTTTCAACACGTTTCAACAAGTTCTCCACAAGTCTTCAACAAGTTTTCAACAAGTTGTCAACAAATGGTCAACAGATGGACCAACATGCTTTCAACAAATGGACACACCAATTTCAGTTTTCCCAATGTTTGGTCAGCGTTTGTTTCCTTCACTTCTGGTGGAACACATGACCCCCCCCCCCCGCCAAACAGTTTATAAACACAGTTCCAACGGTTGAAATATGGTGTCCACATGTGATCATCCTGTCAGAAAATTTGCCACAATTTTTCTGTTGACATGACCACTAAGGTCATGCGATTCCTCATGCACTGACGTGAAATCGTTTGCTTTCGTCGCCTTTCGTGAGGATGGGCGTAAATATGCCACGGTAGTGGCCCGAGCTTCCGTGACCTCATCGTTCACCTTGTCGTGAAACCTTACCTTGTTACAGATATATGCCACGTCATCGTCTGCTATCGAGGCCCGCATACTGTGGAAGTGCACTCAGTGGTGAGGCGGCAGGGACGGGAATGTGCGATCGAAGAGGAAGTGAAAGCAAAAGTGCCCTGCGGAAGAATATAGCAGCAGCGCGAGAATCGGTTGGGAGCAAACATTGTACCCGAGGAGAGAGCAACAACATGCATGCAGTGCAAAATCGCTAGCAGCCAAATGAGAGATGCGGGGCAGTATGTCAACTGCAGCGGATCAGGTTGCGCGACGTGCGGGGTGGCTGGAGGTGGGTGATGGCGTTCGCACGAGATGTGCAATCTTTGTGAGCAGACCTGGCAGCGATTGCTCACAACTATGACGTTATGCGTTCCGTGGTGCCGAGAAAAACGACTGCAGTTCAATTGCTGCGGGCATGTGGTCGACACGAGAGACATCAACGTGGCTTCACGAATAACATCTGTCGTTCATGGCTTGCGACAGGGTTATGGCGTCAACCTCCGCAACTTTCGGATAAGGTGTATTTTCAGTAGTGTGTCCCCTGTGCATGAAAAAAATCGAAATCCAAATCCGTGCTGGGGGCGAGGGGGGCGCTTTCATAATCCCACGCTTCGGCGAGAATGGAAAGGCTTGCCCGGTTCGGCAACGTGCTTCGAAGACCGTATCGACAGGCCTGTAGGCCTGCGGTCGTGCCGGCCATGTCGCCCGATGGATGCACAGGCAAGGGCTTCACAACAACGATCGACGACGCTTGTGCAGCGAGTTGGCTGGCCTGTTTTCTCATGCGACCCTTGACGGTACCGACATCCCTTTTTGCGTTTCGGGTGGTGGCACCGGGTGCCTGTTTGGACAACTCTTTTTTGGGGGGGCGAGGGACCGTGCGAATAACCCTGCCTGTAATGGGTTCGACGTGGACCCTCAGGACGGACGGTAAAGGCACAGCGGATGTCATGGCGGGGGCCGTTGACCTTTTTTCACCAGGTCCCTCCGTTCGTCATTGGGCCTGGCCATGCATGATCGAGGGATAGTACCGGTATGTGGTGAAGGAACAAAACGCTCGTGCAATCGTTTCGGGTTCCCCCGATAGGCGTTGTGTGGCCGAACGATTGCCTCATCGGATGATCGAGATTCGACCTCCACACTGGGCCTGGCGGGTGCCGATTCGAGGTGATCGACACCACGCAGGCGCTCTGCCATTTTGTTCGCGTCGCCACATTCTTGCGCGTCACCACTTTCTTTCACGTCGCCACCTCTGCTCCACGCTAACGGCTTCCGAGTGATCGGAGCGAAGCTGGTGCTCTTCCATTTCAAATGCGCTTTCTTTCTTTGTGTCCACGTGCACCACCGTCATGCCTGTGTCCACGTGCACCACCATTGAGCTGCGACATCGTCACCCGCCAATCGAAAACTTCAAGGCACGTCCTGCTGTACGATTGAACAACGACATCACGAACGTCATCCATGGTTGAACGTCTAGCGAGCCAGAAACTGTTTCCACGACTTATTGGTCGCCCAGACGCCAATCTGACTAAGTGAGCGTCCTTGCTCCAAGCATTTACGCTATCGTTTTTCACGCCATTCACGACAGCCGCGTTGAGTTGCTCCCTCAAAGTTCTGAGACCTATCAACCTATGTGCACTGATGTGTTTGACGACGACGCCGGCCACTGCTCATCATCGCCATTGTTAAAACCGAACCCTTGCCTCGCTTTTAGTCTATCTGCGTCTCTCTCTCTCTCTCTCTCTCTCTCTCTCTCTCTCTCTCTCTCTCTCTCTCTCTCTCTCTCTCTCTCTCTCTCTCTCTCTCTCTCTCTCTTCGCACTGATGTGTTTG
>BFEA01000066.1:3703927-3722790 GCA_003427395.1 Chara braunii
CACACACACACACACACACACACACACACACGCACACCCACACCCACACACACACACACACACTCACACTCACACACACTAACATACACACACACAGACACAAACACACACACACACACACACACGCACACACACACATACACACACACACACACACACACACACACCATTTGGCGACACCGTTGCAACCCTAAATGGTCTCCCGATGCATTGAAACACCACCGTTAAAGAAGTGCCCAATATGACGCTGCATTGGTGTGCAGCCTTTCGCGAAACACGCACATTCCTCTGCGACATGCCTGGGTGTCTTGTCGGAAAAGAGAAGTGACCAGACTATGGTAACGCTTCGTAATACAAAGTCTCCCGTAATGTTACAATCATGCTTGCGAGTACAGGTGGATGATCGCAAACCTTTGTGTCGACGACAAAAAAAACAACGATCAGATATCTGTATTTTTGCCACGTGTACTCGCCTTTACGCTCAGGCAACATGTAGTGTTGTTCATCGTGGTATTGTTTTCGTCATTGGCTCGTCTCTTCGGTCCAAGGAAAACCTCGTCCGGCGTCGACAACATCCTTCGTTATCAAACAATGCAGCAACCGTTGTATGACGACGACACATGTCCAGACACTGAGGGCCCAATCCAGGAAATTAAAAATGTACGGAATTCACAAACGCCTTTTCGAAATTCACAAGTGCCACATGTCTCCCCATTTGTCGTAGTCCGTCGGCATCTGAACTTCACCACTTCGGGTAGGCACGTGCACGTACGGCACACACATCGGATTGTTGGTAATGAAGCATTGAATGTCGACTCCAGATTCTGGCGGACTTCTACACACAACAAATGCATCACAACGCAATCACTAACATGACTTTGTTCTCCACAAAATTAGGTGTTTTCGAAGTATGCATGCTTTTACGGATAGCACTCCGTTTCAACCCCCGTATTTGTTTCTTTTTGCGCTCGCAGCTGCGGGCATGGATGGACATCTGACACAAATATCAAACGCGGCCACTAAACAAAACCCTGCTTTGACATATTCGGATCCCTATGGAATTGAATAATCATCGCGTTGTCGGTGCGAATACCCTTAGAAGGGTATCCGCCCTGGATTTCTGCAAGTGACAGAAAATAGGTTTGGTTTAAAGTTTAAGACTTTAAGTATACCGCACGAGGCGCGACTGAGTCTATGGTCTACGCTGATTGAATGGTTGACTAAAGCAGATAGTGCGTGGGCACGCAAATTTGAGGCGCTCGTGATCTTCTAATTGTTAATGGCTGAAGGGCCGACGTGATCGCCGACCAAATTTTGTTTATATTTTGATTAAACTAGGATTAAAGACATTTTGTCTCTAGATTGGTGCGCTTGCTTGTGACTTGTGCGTACATAGGGAGGATATCGTCAACGACAAATGTGATTTTAGAAACGTCTCGGTAGATCTACACGTTGCACATTATCCGTTTATTTTGATGCCCGTCAAAACTAGACCCAGTCTTGGGCCTAGCGCTATTGGTTACAGCGTCGGACTTTTATCAAAGAGATTCAAGGAACGAGGTCGAGTGGCGGCACCGTAGGAATATGAGAGTCGCATGGAAGGTGATGTGGCCATCCCCCTGGATTTCGCCATTGGCGGCATTGGAACGTTACTAGCGGTTCCTTTTCCTCATCCGTCGTAAGCTGACAATTAAAAAGTTCTGAAATACTTTATTATTTATTGTAGTATTATTTTTATACTTCGATGTCCCTCGACTCGGACGAGACCCCAAATTTAAAGGTTGTTGCGGCAGGTCAGGGATGTGAACGTGCGTCTTCCAGTGGTTGGCTTACAGGTTCGTACGTGTTCGGAGTGTTGGCAAGGGGTATTTCTACCCCGCCGTGTCGGGACATGGGTCGAGGAATTCAACATACGAGCGAGCACCTCGGTCCTCCGGGTTCCCAAATGAATGTCGTCACAATCACCAAGGTCTGCACCGGGACCTGCCTCGCGAAGGCTCACAGTGCGGTCTTGCAATAAGCCCACGACCGCAACTCCACGACTTGCTAGGAGAAGTTTGAGTGGGGCGTGTCCGCTGACACGCCGAAGGGGTGGCGTGGCCTGCTTAAAGGAGGCAAGGTCAGGGGTACAAACCCAGAGGAAAGTAGGGAGGCGCAACTTATGCATGACGAGGCCCGAGGGAACTTAATAGGAAGGCTGCAGCGGCACTGAGTGGGCAGTGCGCTATCGAGCTGGTATAGGGGCGGAAGGCGGATCAGACCACGCTGCGTCTGATCTTTCCCGAACTCTCCCTCGGGGCCGGTTGGAGCAGCAGGGGAAACCGTTGCGCTGAGGCGCTGGCGAACCGAGAGAAGGAAAATGAGATGCAACTCACAGCAGGGGAGACCGGCAGCAGGCAGCGAGATGCGCAGCAGGGGAGACCGACTTGCGTGGTGAGGGCAACAGGGAAAGTGAACCCGGACGTGCGCCTTGGCAGGTTCATGCAAAAACGAAGTAGACATGGCGGAGCTAAAATTGTGAAGCTCGCTCGATTCCTGACGAAATCAAGTGATTCAAAGTTCCACGCGGGGGGTTTTGGCCATCGCAAGTAAGATGGCGGGTTTAATTTTAACAATGAAGTAGTAGTTGGTTCGAATTGAGAATAAAGTTGTGCGGTTTCCATGGCGAAGTCGTCGAAGAAGGATGTCAGAGAGAGAAAGGATTGATAGGATCATATAGGTGAGAAGGGAATGGAGTAGGAGATAAAGATAGTGGGTTTGGAGGTAGGCGAAACCAGGATACGGTGTTAGTTTTAATGGAAAATTAGTAGCAATAGAGTTAAAAGGAAAAGGTGGTGTGCGGGAAGAAGGAAGAAGAAGGGTGGGAAAAACATATCTCATGCGTTTCTGAACGGATTTCGGCGAGATGAAAGCCGAATCCATGGGTTTTGGTAGGGGAAAATTCATTAGTAGTGTTCGTTTTGCTAGTAGATTAGTGGGAGACGAGTTAGTACGAAAAACGGAGCGCGCAGAACTGGCGAGAGTGCAGATCTGGTGGAAGGGAGAGCGAATACTTCGCCCGGATCGTGATGGAATCGGGTGGAGAAACATGTCGGATCGGGGTTTGGAGGACAAGCGGATAGGATGGCGGTGTTAGTTTTGGTTGTGGGTTCGTAGTTCTGTCGGGCTGAGTGTCGAGGGCTGCACTATAGGAGGGTGAAGACCCGTCGGGGAGGGGAGATTTGGCCGTGAACCTATCCCTGTTCTGGATGAAGATTCATTCGTTTGTGTTCATTCGGCCACTGGAGGTAGTGTGAGGGCAGTCCCGCGGAGATTGAAGACTTACCGATGGTCGGTGGGTTCGAAACGGGAACGCGCAGCTAGAAAGAAGTGTATATTTTCATATTGTAGCGGAAGATTCATTCGATTTCAGCCAGCCATTTTTTGGGGGGATGCTGCAGGTTGACGGCGAAGGGGCGGAGACTTACCTGTTGGCCACTGCACTGCACAGACTGTCGGTCGGACTAGCAAGGAGGGAAGTTCTGGCATGAGGCCAGCGGGCCCAGACGGGCTGCAGTCCAACCAACATCGTGACTGAACTCTTCACCTCGAATACAACTGCGGATCTAAGCCGTTGTTGTTGTGGTTCTAGGTTGCGATACTAGTTGCCTAAGCATGCTGCGAGCATTCATTCGTAGGTGACCTTGCTGAAGAAGCGCAGAGGAGCTTGCCCTGTTGCGTGCCGAGGTAAGAACAATGGTGCACATGTTTGTGTTCTGGTTGCAAGTGACTACAGCATCGCGGGGGAAAGGCATGCCTGTTAGCCTGTGCGCACCTGCCAGCCTGTGCGCTGTCGTTCGGTTGCCAGCATTAGAGTGAGAGAGCAGGCTGCGAAGGTTACAAACCACCTAGCTGGCCCAGGCAGTGCCCAACTCGTTTGACAGAGCTGCAGTAGGCTAGTTGCAGCTCACAAGGACTGCAGATTTGCCTGCTGGTAGTATGTTACTTAGCCTGCCAATCTGTGCAGAAGTAGGCCAACCGCGGAAATGCAGGCTCACCTGTGGCCAGTATACTTGGGGTTACGAGCTAAGAAGGGGTGGAGCCTGCTGAAGGGAGTTATTGCTGTGAGTCGAGGAGTCGTCGTGGAGTCGACAGAAGTTGTCAGACTATAGTTGACTACACTACAACACATTGTGACCGCCATTGCGGGGCCCTCAGGCGATTAAAGGTATCGAGGCCCTCTCGCGTGAGTTTGAGAACACCTCTCTTGTATCTGAGAGTCTTAAGTTGTCTACTTCTTCCCTTCTTAATCTAAGTCTAGTCCTGTTACGAGAGGAAGGCGGCAGGCGGGATTGCAACCCGTAGGACCGCATCAAGACTCTGTGGGGAGTCCACCCACCGATTGCGGGAGCTTTGCCGGAACCTGGGCGAGGTTCTGGAAACAGGGAACTATCATGTATAAATTCCTCTGTCTGTATGACCCCACTATACCCATGTTTGACTATCTCCCTGTAGTTTAACAGATGTATTGCATGTGATTGCCCCTATGATTTTACTTTCTTCTAGGACTTAATCAGACTAAATGAAAGGAGTGTGTGAGAGTGAAGCATAAGTTTCAACTTTATTTTGATTGAAAGCAGACAAAGGGTGAAGTTGGGGGAAGGTGGGAGGAAGGCAGACTACATGTATTTGACTGGGTCAACGAAAGAGTGGGCATTGTTTCTAAGCTGAATGGCCCAGGGATATGTTTATTTGGCTGTTTTCTGAAGGGTCGGGCATTGTTTCAGTTGAATGGCCTTGTTGTTGTGTTTAATTTCTGAGGGTTTGCCTGATTTAAAGGGTTTCAGTTCTTGTTTTATTCTGAGGAAGGATTTTGGTCTAAGGCTGAGTATTATTTCTAAGCGGATTGGTTTAGCCTGAAAACCACGCACATAAGTACAAACTAAGTATAAAAGAAAAAACTTTACTTATATTCGCATGTGAACTGGCAACTGGGCATTATTTCCAAGTCGAATTGTCCAGCGCTAAGCCATATCACTAAGAAGAGAAGGAAAATTACAGAGTATAATTGAAAGTAATTTGGGCAAGTTGAATATTGTTTCCGAGCCGACTGGTTCAGTCCCCTGCCCATATTTGTATTTCTTTAAAGAACAAAGTCAAAGAGCTTCTAAATTTTGGATATTAAACAGTTCAGGGCGGCTGGGGATTGTTTCCAAGCCGAATGGTCTACTCAAATGCCCAAAAGAAGAGAGAAGTAGTAGTGCAACCTGCTCATGTATTTTTAAGGCACGCTGGACATTGTTTCCCAGCCGAATGGTCTAGCATTATGCCATATGTAAGCTGTGTATAAGGGTTGAATTACTTGAGGGTTCATGAACTATCTTATATAAGTTGACTTTGGGATGATGAGTGTACTTACCTTTATGGTTTGCCCTGCATGTGACTAAGTGCGACTACTACTTAGTTTGAGTTTCAGTTTGACAGGTAGTTGCCTTAGTTGCTCGCCACGTGCTAGAGTCATAGGAGTTAGTTTCAATTCCTGCACTTTCTTGGCTAAGTTTATTTTTACTTAGGTCAATTTCTGCATTTTCTGAGATCTTTTGTTGTACTTGGTCTTGTATAAATTTTGGTAAGCTACTTTCTCTACGGTAAGCGCTGCCGAAATTTCTACAAAATCAAGGAGTTTTTCAGATTTTGTTTTTTTTAGGGTATAGTTTTTATGACTTCTTGGCTTAGTAAAGATATGGAAAACCTCCTTTTCTAAAGGGAGTGCTGCCCAAATTTTTGCTAATTCAGGGAGTTCGAAAAAATTAGACCTTGAGAAGTCAAAGTCCTTTTATACGTCGTATAAATCTTGGAATAACACTTTCTCTACGGGAAGCGTTGCCGAAATTTTCTTAAGTTTATGGGAGTTAGATCATATTTTGACAGGAGGCAATTCTGGCAATCAACCCTGAATAGGGGAAATGTTGCCATAGGTATGCCTTACGTTGGACACTGGTTTAGAGACAGGTCTAGGCTTAGCTTGTAGAAGGGCCTCTATGGAGTTGTGTTCTCCATATACTTATGATTTTTGCTTGGGGATTGACCTGTCTTGTGTCACAGGTCGTCTTGACCAATTGATTCAGGATTTGGGTTAGATTCAGTTTGATCCAATAAGGATTATCTTCTGTTATCACTGATAATAGGTCGGTTATCGATTCGTCGGTTCACGATTCAACTCCAATCCACTTTTGTCGCTCAACCTAAAGACTTTAGCCTCGTGATTTGAACTGTTTCGTTGTGTTTTCGCCCGGATTTTATTTGAGTGGTCATTTAACGAAATTACTGAGCATTTTATTTTGAGGAGTTGCACAAGAGTGAGGCTTGCATGACTAAAGCGAGGGGTGTGAGTACAAAGAATGATTGAAGTTGACCCCATGTAGTGCGTGGACTTTTGGTTGACTCTTTGATGTGATTGCTGGTATGTTTGGTGGTTCGGACTTTGCAATTGACTGTCTGCGGTCATATACATATATATGGCTGAGAGAAGTCCCACTGTGATTGTGAGAAATGATCGTCACATATTGATAACCCTTTATATATATGTAAATACATATGTCTTGGGTGTTTTCGCGCGGCCTACTGTGATCGCGCGTAAGGGTTAAACAAATCATGTTTTTGAGAGAAAAGGGAGATCCCCTTTTAGCGTTTACTCTTTAGAATTTCTATGGTTGGACGTTGTAGTCCGTGGCAGCCGTTAAAGTCAAACCCCTTGATTTCTCTCCAGACCCTAGATGATGGAGCTGATACGATTGCCACCATAGGTATGAACCTGTGTACCACCCACTCTCCGCAGGATGCAGAAGAGGGTGTGGTTCTCAACCGCACTTGGCGGTTGTCTTGTGTCGAGAGATTAACCCTCAAGGCGCATGTAAGCCGACACTTGAGTGTCGAACGCGACCCTCGAGATTAACGAGGATCGCATGAGTATGGGTACTACATAGTACGTCATCATTGCGACTGCTTGCGTACGCTTGCATTGCGAGTCAATATGAGTTAGCCCAGCATCATCGTGGTTTTATACTAAGTCTCACGTGTGACGCCTATCTGATTTCCGCATCAGAATGTTATGGGATGACTATTAAGGAACTAGGAGCGTTGCCTCGTTGTTTGTTCTGTGTCGTATTGTATTTGCATATATACGTGCGTGGGTGTGTGTGTTTTATTTTTATGTTCTTTATAGTGGTGTGCGCATGGTGTGTGGGATGCGTCCTAGTCGACCGGCGACGAGTCGCGCTTGGGACCTCAGCCCCCCAGGATGCTGGTTCTTGTGCGGGTTCGATAGAGGCGTAATACCGCGCGTACCCTCTACGCTACAACGAACGAGGAACGCCCTCGACTGGTCCACCTCTGCGATTGCAGTTGATCAGCTTTCGTACTGTGGACTGGTAGCTCGGCGGGGATACACCCACCGAAGGAAGGTGACAACTCTCGTAAGGTGGAGGTAAGTTATGCCTCGCGTAGGCCCTATCCTGTCGTAGGGGCTCGCGAGAGGTATGGCTGGCGCACTCGGCCGGAGCGGCTTGCGGAAGCTCCATTGTGTATTCACGACAAGGATTTTGACCAATTCCTGCGTGACGCGGCTGGGAGGGTCGCGCTCTGCCTCGTGCGGTGCCGGACCGATGCGCTCGACAATTCTCCGTCGAATTACGTGCTTTAAACGCAAGTGTTTAACCCTAGGCACCCCCACCCCTCGTTAACCCACAAAATCGATCCCCGCAAAAACCGCAACTACCCGTCCCGACAAACGGTTATAATATCCTTTGAACATTTCGACAAGAATATAATTCGGATGTGTTTCCATTGCAAACTCCTCGCTTGCTATTCTCATTCTTCAGTCCCGGTGGGGATATGACGGCAGTGCCTCCCCCCCCCCCTCCAACCATAAAGCCCGACAAATACACACGTTCGCTTGATCGTTCTGACACACACAACACTCCGGTCGTTGAAAAACTCTTTTGTGCCTAGTTCGGATCCCGACGGACTTCAAGCCTCGCTCGATACCACATATTTAGCTATGCACACCTGAAAGCATCTGGAGCGGCAAGAGGCCCGGAGTTCGCCGGGGTCCGAACTAGGCATAGAAGGGTCCATCAGGACTGTAGTGATTTTTGTGTCGGAAGGATGTCGGTTGTTCGCCACGGCCATCCCTTAGATAGTGCTAAGCGCAAAGACTTGTTCGAAACGACCGGCAATGGAAAAAAGAAACATGACTCGTCGACCCCTTTGCACAACCCCCTGACCCGGGTGATGTTCCATGATTACGGCGAGAGTGTGCATCTCGAATGAGAACGGTGATTTCAGTGCTGCCATGTTGCTCTACTAGCCTGAATGTCTGCTCTCAAAAGTTCGGATCCCATCGAACTTGGATGTTCTTGCCACAACAGGAAGGTATCTTACAGTTCTGTACGTTTGAATATTGGTGGGGGTGCGCCGACCTCGTTTCTGCGTTTGCGTTGTTTCCGATCCTCTAATTTCCGAAAGAAATACGGGTGGTCCCTCGCCTCGGCCTCCCCTGCCCCTTGGATCCCCACATATGTTTCTCTTTGTCGGGACTTGGCAAAAAGAGTCGTCTCCCGCAGTCCAGATGAGCACGATCACTCAATCTTTCTGACACAAAAATCGCTACAGTCCTGAAAGAGCTTTCTATGCCTAGTTTGGATCCCGGTGAACTTCGGGCCTCCTGCTACGACAGATGCTTCACTGCGCCAGCCCGGTAATCCCAGCCATCCACTCCTAGCGGACATTGACGATTGCGCTATGCCTGAAGACTTATTCAATTCCAAGCCATGGTGAAAAAAAAAAAACTGACTCAATGACCCCTCAAAACACCACTCTACACGAATGGTCATTTCATTCTAACATGCCGCTCTTCTACAGTTCCGTTGTGATGCGGTGGTGGGAATCACTTTTCTTGAAAGTGTTAAACCTGTCGTTGTTCTCTCCGTTCATCTCCTGATTGGGGTGCGCTGACTACCGTGTTTTGGGGACTGCCTTCTTTTCGAACCTCAATGTCTAAAAAAAACGCGGTTGGTCTCTCAACGATGCGACCGCCCCCTTGAAACCTCACAGATGGGGGACTACAAAACATTAGTCATTGTCTTCCGAAGTCGACATGTGCACGATCACTCGATCCTTCACACACACAAATATTTCAGTCCTCAAAGACCCTAAGCCTTCTACACCTGGTTGAGATCCCAGCGAACTTCCAGTATCCTTCTCTGCCAGATCCTTCCTTACGTCCGCCCGGTATTTCTCGTCGCCGCTGCTGGAGGAGAATGCCGATTGTGCTATGTGCGAATACTTGTTGGACAATGCCCGGGTGTAAATAAAAGAAACATGAGTCGTCAACCCTTCTACACACCCCCATACCCCCTGTTGTTTTCCATGATTACATCGATCATTACGGCGAACTCGTGTGGCCTTAAGACGAACGGTCATTTCCGTTCTGACAAGCGGCTTTGCCACAGTCCCATCGACCTTTAATGACCTTGCCATAGCAAAAATGTGGCTGGTAGTTCGGTACATTTATTTGTGCCTTGTTCGGATCCCGACGAACTTCGCGCCTGCTACTCCTCCAAATCTTTCGCTACGCACGCCTAGTAATTCCTGTTGTTCACTGCTGCCGGACATTTTTTCAAATGCGTCCGCTATTGGAAAACAAAACACGCATCATAGACCCCCTTACACACCCCCATATTGCAACCAGAGTACGTGATAACGATGAACTAGTGCAGCATGAACAAGAGCGGTCATATAGGATCTTAATTGTTGCATTTCTACAATCCCACCACGATGTGGTGGTCGGAATCTCTATCCTTGAAAGTTTGGATCCCGTCGAACTTGAATGATCTTACCACAACAAAAAGGAGGCTGACAGATCTATCCATTCATCTCCTGGTTGGGATGCGTTGAAGAACTCATTTCCCCGACTGCCTTCTTTTCAATCCCCAATACGAAAAGAGATACAGTATGACCCTCCAGGTGACCCCCCATCCCCTTCAAAGCCCCCCAAAGTAATTGTTTTCGCAGTCTAGATGTTGACGATCGCTCTATCCTTCTGGGGGGAAAAAAATCGCTATAGCCCTAAAATACCCCACACTACGTAGTCTGGATCCCAGCGAGCTTCGAACCTCCTGCTCCGCCGTGTCCATCGCTGCTCCAGCCCAGTAATCACCAATGTCCAGTCCTGGTGGAGATTGGCGATTGATATAGCCCTAGAATACCCTACTATACCTTGTCCGGATCCCAGCGAACTTCGAGCCTTCGGTCAACGAACATGAGGTGAGCAGAAGAGAAATAGTTTTGTTACTGGGAGAAGGTTATCAAACATGGTGACGAGATCATCGCAAACGGGTTGTCCTCACAACCTCTAGAAAGTTTTTGGCCAATACAATGGCTGCTCAAAAGCGATCAACAACCTTCTCCTACCAGGACCAACATCAACTACAAGGAACCCCTATTTGATGGAGAAAGAAAAGATCGCCCGAAGACCAGTTTCGAGCCCCTCGTGCATGTTGACGTATGCACTTTTCATATCCTTCGCCCCTCCGACGACGATCTGTCTAACGACGTGCCTATTTGGGTGGGCAAAGCATTTTCTCGGGTGGTTTGTGAAAACAATTCGCAGAATTATAATTAAGTGATAATGGAATATGGGTGCCGACTGAGAGAGCAAAGTCGCTCCAAGAGTGGTATGATAACGCATAAGAGAAAAGATGGAGGACGACTGATCAGACACAATGGCAGCATGCCGACTATTTCGCTTTTGGTTGGGAGAGACCGGTCAGAGGTATAAAACCGTTCACGACTGGACTTGTCATTCCTTCCAATGTTCGATTGAATGTTGAAGCTGCACTTCAAGATCTGAGTCCATCTGTTGAAGGGAGTGTCAATGCAGGGGACAAGAGTGACGAGTGCACGCCATAGGTCTTGCCACTCCGCCCAATAGGTGAGCGAGTACAATTTTTGAAAATGAATGTCCGGACGAGGTTAATTGTGGTAGGACATCATTGTGCAGTTTGTGCATTATAGAAAGGCGGAGCCTAGAAGGGAGCATATTCTTTTTGAACTTAGTGAATTGCGGTGATTTCGGAGGTACGACAACGTGGCAGAATTTGTCCAAAATCTTGGGATGATTTTTATAAGATGGTTCGGTGATGGTTAAGCAATTTCAGAAGTTTAGTTCATCGTAGAGGCGATTGTTGTACTTTTTCAACAAGTCATTTTTGTTTATGTTTTGCATGTCATGTCTTGTGTACAGAGTGCGATAGGAGTCGTGAACGATCAGCATAACTATTCGTATCCCATTCACCCTTGCGCGTGCGGATTGCGCGGTGTGGGAGGCGATACCGAAAATCTCTGGCCTATAAAAATGAAATTTGAAAACGACCCGTGAATGAGTGTCATTCCTTTCTTGGACAAGCCTCTCGATGCCTGGTCAGAGGCAGAATGGGACAGAGCGATCCTGGCAACGAAATGTCCATGGCATAAGGACAACAAGTTTGCTTCTACATTTTGGAGTCGGGGAGCCTAATCAAAGTACCTCGTTATGTCATTGGCGTCAAACAACTTCCGTCCCTGCACGCCGCACTCATACAGGAAGAGAATAAGCGGTTTTACCTTCGCCTTGACAAGGTCACGAGGTCACCTCGCGTGTGGTTCACGAACTTCAAACAAGAGTTGTTGGAGTATGTCCGCTTCGTGGTGACGGAACGTGGCCACATGATGTGTCATACTGTTGTGTACAGTTCTCATTGGGCGGTTCCGATTTCTGCAGAGTGTTGTGTGTGGCATGTTCAGACCGAAAGTAAATTTTGGTAAACGTTATAATGCTTGTTTCTTGCAACTAGCTTAGAATCCCTCTTGGAGGTGGCCATGTGTGGCGGAGGCCACGGTTGCGGCTTAGGCAACGCCCTAACGGCCATGAAAAAAAAATAAAATTAATATAATTATGAAAAAATAATATGTTATCCAAAAAAAGAAGTTGAACAACTTCTGCCATGTGGTTATAGTCAAAAACTTTACGAAATTTGAAATAAAAAAGTACACAAATTTAATAATTTTCCTTAAAAAAAAAAAAAATCCCTAACAAAAACTAGTTTTTGAATCTTTAAAATTCAAAGATGAAGTAAAAAAAAAAAAAAAAATTGCTCAATTTAGATCTCGGAAAGATCTACAACATAATATGTTTTGTTTTGTTTTTGATAATGTTTTTAAGTCTGAAAAAATTCCTGAAAGTCACGAGCGCACCCAACCGAGACCGTGATAAGGGCCGTCCGCTGACGACCGCAGGTGATACATAGTTGACAAGTGACATGAAGTAGGGCAAGTGGCATATTGTATGTGTGACGCCATCGGTAAGTCCTTGACAGATGTTGGTAGGTTTGTAAGGTTGAAATACATTTCTGTGTTCTCGAATGTGGCGACGAAAGCCGAGCCGCAAACCCTTGCATTGGGGTCGTCAATGAATGCCTTATACGGGTTTGGTTCTCATGGGAAGCGAAGACGCTTGTAGATGCTTTTGTAAATTATAGCGTTTTTGAAAGTTGAGATAACGGCGGCGCATAGGTTTAATTCAGACGTAGTTCAATCTTGAGTTAGCTCGTAGCATTTAACTCAAGCGTAGTTCAATCTTGAGTTTATGATTTCTCACACGTGTGCATATAATGTTCAACTTTCAAATGAAGTTCAGACGATACTTCATTATTATTTTCACAATCCAAACCTCCTTGTGTGATTCCCTCAAATGATTTTTTTTCTTTTCATGATTACGAGATTCTCGAAGTGCGCTGAAATCTATACTCATTTGACTTGCAATTTATGATAATGGCATGTCAGTTACGTCTTTTAAGTTATATAATTTGTTGAAATGTAACGAAATTCATACTTAAACCACTTAGTTTACTATGTGATTGCCTTGATGGTTCGATTCCCTTCCAATTTATTTCAGTCACATTGTCATGTAAAATATGTCCGACTCAATGCTCAATGACATACAAAATTGATCGAAGTACAATTAAATGTAGAGGTCATTCACAACCTTCTCGTTCGTCTTAAGTTACTTAGATTATCGAAGTGCGACGGAATTCATACTTAAACCACCTCATTTACCATGTGATTGCCTTGACTTTTCTATTGAGTTCCAATTTATTTTAGTCACACTGTAAAATACGTTCGTCTCAATGCATCGAAGTGCAAATCCGTGTCATGTAAAATACGTTCGTTTAATTCTCACACAAAATTGATCAAGGTGAGATGAAATCGAGAGTTCAACATTCATATTCAGTGTAGCATTGCATTGACCGTTCTATGAAATTCACACTTAAACTATTATGTTAAGTGTGTGATTGCTTTGAATCTTCATTTCAGTTTCATTTTATGGTCTGTCAATTACACTCTTCGAGTTCACTACTCATATCCTAAGTTTAATTAAAATCTAAAATATGGTGATTTTAACATTAAATTACTAGCTTTCGAGTACCAATTTAAAATATAATGGCTTATTTTAACGAATAACATGTTGTACCCTAATCATCCATTGGTGCGATGATCATCCATGAACGTGGCATATCAGTGTGGGGGATACGAGGCCGACTCTCCCTACATTGATGTCGTCGTTGAATAACTTCACTTGTGATCCTGTCGTTTGATTGTTTCAAACAAATGACCCCTAGCATCGTCCATGACCACGACGAAATATGTTTGGCGTATTTTTTTCAATGACAATATCACTGCAGCGTAAGGTGCTCGTGTATCCCGCGCACTGACACGTCACCTCGATGGATGATCCTGGTGTTTGTCGTCAGCCACGTGGACCACGCAAATGATTTTCATGGTCAAGTTAATGATCAGGATATGATGACTAATGTGTGTCGCGCGCCAGCCACGTAGGCCATCGCTTCTCACCCCACACTTTACATTATCGGACGAGAACCTCATTCCATATTGATAACATTGTTCGATAACGAACAATGTTGCCTCCTCCGCGCAACTATTATCTACTGACGAACACTCCCATGGCGTCATGATCGCTCGATCATGAAAACGTGCACAAGTTGTGATTGCGCATGTGAGCGATATTGCAACATGTTTCAGCTTTTGCGACGTGTTAACAATAATTGCCTTCGAGAGGCGAACGCGAATGCCTTTTTGTGAATATACGTCTGTGAGTTGATTGTCGTAGTTCGTTGGGATCCGAACTTCACCACGGATTCCCGCCACTTTACTTGTATCGCCCTCTTCACTTAGTGGCCATTGGATTTCCACGTGCAGTTCTACACGAGTTTTTCATTGCTCTACTGTTGTGGTTCGTCGGGAGACGATCTTCAACTTTAGGGGTCGAAAGTGGACGGTTAAGACCCCCGTGCAGGACTGCGCTGGTTGAGGCCGTTGACATAAAGTTCGGATCCCGATGGACTTGCACTATTCGCACCTGCCTCGTGGCGCACACAGTGCACAAATGGATATAATGTTATGCTAACAACCCTGCGTGAAGGGAAGAGTGCGCTTAGAGATAGTTCGAGACGAGACACCCACTGAAGCCCGGAGTAAGATTTGAAAGGTGCTTAGGGCTTAGAGAGAGATGGGTCGTCGAGGATGAAAAATTTAGATGAGAGAATAAAGAGAATCGAGGATCGAATCATAAAACCAGTAGTAAAACAAGTCAGGGCGCTGGGCAACAAGATTCGGGATTGCGGACCCGCAAGAGTGAGAGTGAGCTGCGTAGAATAGAAGCAGTGATGAGGGCGTTAGAGAGACTCTTCAGGGAGGACAGAGAACTCTAGAGAAGGTGGCGTTTAGAGTTTCTGGAGAGCGTAAAGGCGCAGGATCATAGTAGTGAGGAAGCAGAGCGTTCATTTGAGTCGACGGAAAGGACAGAGGAGTCCTCAAAGGCTGCAGTACTGAAAAAGAAGGAGAATGTCGAAGGAACGTCGGAACAATGAAAGGAAATGATGAGCGGAACGAGTGAGTATAACATTGATAAATTTTCTATGTGTATTGTAGGGAAGTTGGATGGACCAGTGGCTTGTGTGGTGATACAATTGGATCATCTGGAGAGACTCAACGTAATCGAAGAAGCGGAGTGCACTCGACGAGCTTTGCAGAAAGCGTGAGTGAACGGACTCTGGGTAGGAGAGGGGAGCGTGCGTCTGATCAAGTACGTGTTGTGCGTGTCTCCCTTCGATGAGCGGCCCCTGAGTAGGGCATGGCGCGAGACCCCTAGAGAGGCTGAGAGACTCCTAGAAAGTGAGGCGGAACTGACTGGAGAGTTACTAGAGATCATAGTAGACAACTCTGTTCTCAGAATGCTCAAAGATCGCAACAGGTACTGGAGCGAGTACCTTAAGACCTTAGCAGATATTGAAGATTTTGGGGATATAGACGACTTCGAGACATTCTACATATTCTTAGAGGAATCTGCGGACAGAGTCTTGTTGGCCTTAGCGTTAATCGCGATGGAATGCTAGGCGGTTCATGGAGGCGGATGAAAGATGTCCCTACCAGAGGCGGAGTTGGCGCAAAGAAGGCGGAAGTTTTCGGTATGGAGTGGACCAAGTAAACTTGAGTACGAGAAAGTACTCCAAGATTTGAGCGCTATTAGCAGACGGGAAACCTTTCCTTACGAGGTAGTGAGGTATCAGGAAGCAAATAGCGGTCGGGATAGAAATAAGTTTTATGTAATGACCGTATACTTTCCCGACTTCGGAGTATACCACGTAGGTAGATATTTGCCTAGGGAGCACGAGGAGTTCTGTGCTTACACGAGGTGCTAGAGGATAGCCGTGTGGAAGCTGAGGGAAGAGAGGAAGATATTGGAGGACTTGGGAAAGACTGTAAAGGTCTGCGACGACATCTTGATTTTTGACGATCTGCCTAGGCCGCCGATTCCTGACAGAGGACTGGAGCGGAACGGAGGGGAGGCAATAGTAGATTTTGCCAGGATGATCAGGGGGAAGGAAGAGCCCAGGTAGTCGATAAAGGATAAACAGAATGAAGGAACGAGCAAAGGAAGAGTTATCTCTGAGTGTGAACTATCTCTGAGTGTGAACTGCGGTCGAGAAGAGAGAGATTTCTTGCCTGAAACAGACCTTCCGAGGAGACACTAGCGACTATCTGTGGCCTTTTGAGTTCGCTAGGGAGGAGAGAAGCGATTCCATATGAAGTCGAGAGGTACGAGTTTGTGGATAGCGGATGGGAGGAGATAGGTCCATATGTGATAACTGCCATGTTCATCCATTTAGACATATATGATGTGAGGATCTACCTATCAGCGGAGAGAGGAGTAGATCTTGTGTACGTTCGCTGTTGGGAGCATGCAGAAGAGATTGTAGAAGGTGAGAGAGATAGGTTACTATCACTAAGGAGAAACATTAACTGGAGCACGCAGTTAACGATCTTTGAAGGGCTTCCTAAACCTCCAACTCCGTATCAGATTGCGCAGAAAAGAAACTTCGGGGTTGTGATTGAACTTGCCTTACGACATCAAGAAGTTGATGGCAACATGAGGTGAGTACCCGCTGGCCGGAGTCAGTGCAGTACAACAAGGATTGAGCGATCTAGAGAGGAGGACATCTATCGATTTACGGGAGCGGTTGCGAGCTTGTACTCGCGAGAAGTTACGTGCTATAGGGAGTGCGATTTGTAGGGGAGTCTGGTATTCCGAGACAGGTATGTTAGAGATTAGGAAGGGTGTCGTCTGTATAGAAGGACAGGAAGAGCGACTTTTCCTTGACACGGGGATATTAGGTGTTGAAGGGACACACAAGATTCGAGATGTAAGCGGAAGAGTGATAGTGATATTGAGGGCAGTTGAGAGTTAGATTTAGGCATTTAGAGATCGGTAGGACTAGTTCTGACATTAGGTCCGGGTTACCGGTTCTGACATCAGGTCCGGGCTGCCGGTTTTGACACCAGGTCTGGGCTGCCGGTTCTGACATTAGGTCCGAGCTGCCTGTTTGTGGGATAAGGACAGTAGACTCCCGACACAAACTCAAGCCAGAAAGGGGAGTAAAGTGTATGGAGTCCGACACGATGGGTCCACATTTGGACGAGGAACAACAAACCGTTGTGTACTGAGCATCACCGGATTGAGCTCTGCGAGACCTCAAGGAGCGTATCCGACAGAACGCTCATTTGAGATTTGTAGAGCAACCCGACGATGGAGAGCCGGAGGTAATGACCTATTCGGTCATTGGAGAACCAAGCAAGACCGCCACGGTGGTACGGATGGAGAATCGAACCGAACCTCCGAGTTTTCCGCGAGAGTCGACTATTCGACGTTCACCTACGTATGAACAAAGAGACGATAGAGGTGACCGAGGAAGGGATGACTGGAGGGACCAATAGATCAGGGAGCAGCTTTGGAGAGACAGAGAGAGGGCCGCATCGCCCAGGCGGATCTACGACCCGTAGACAGGCGAGTTGTACTCCCTACCATACGAGAGGAGAAACAGGTTCATCATCTCGTACCAACCTTCGGAGTTAGACACCAGACCCCCCATTTTCAAGGGATACGGTATCACTGAGTATCTTGAGAAGTGGGAGTTAAACGCGTACCGTAGTCAATGGTCGGAGGACGAAATCATAGATAACTTCCTATTTAACACGGACCCGAGCTCAAGTAAAGTGATTAAAGAAGCCCGACCGAAAGACAGACGATGGACTACCTATAAGGCCAGTCTCTACGAGCTCTTCAAGCTAGAAGACGTTAGGTATTCCATCCGAGACTTGGAACTGATGACTCAAGGTGAGGATGAGAGTGTTCAGGCTTTTGGAAGGGGATTCCGGAAGATATTTGATGCCTTTATTGCAAAAGGGAAGTTGTCAGAGGTCGAGAGATGCACGATCTTCATCGGCCGACTAGCCAGAGGGAAGCAGAAGGGAGTACTGAGAGAGATGCCTCACGATAAGTTAGACTTTGCCGCGGTACTCAAGTTGGCGATGAAGTCTGAGGCCGATGACTACAAGGATTTAGTCTAGAGGGGAATGCAGCATCGGGACTTCTCCCTCTACCGGGAGTACGAGGCGGATAGGTGTCAAGACTTTAACGATCAACCATGGGCGGAACGACGATATTTGATGGACAGGTACAAACCGCAATGACCAAGGGACAGAGAGACGGTGATAAACGAGGTGAGAGAGATGAGAGAGATGATGAAGGGAATGGTCAGGCATATGATCAATATCGAGACGAAGACAGGAGCTACTACTTATCGGGACAAGCCTGGGTCCCCCTATTCGTTGTCATGGGACCGTAGGAACACCGACCCGTGGAGGAGCATCGAGGATAGGAACCCTTGCACGCTAGCAAACTATCGCGCGAGAGAAAGGGATGATGATGCCTGGCGACGTAGAGATGACGACATTGACAAAGACTGTCGAGGCGACAGATATCGGGGCGCAGACTCTCTTAGCAGAGGGGGAAGACTGAATCAGTATCCTCGCAGTCCCAGATATGGAGGAAACATGGAAGGATACCGAAGCCCAGATAATTTTAACTCGAGGGATAGAGATGACTCCCGCAGCAGATGGGAATCGGACAAGGACCGCCGTTATGGATATCGTGGTGGAGGTCGTCGGGAAGACCCACGTGGGCAGTATGATCGAGGAGGATATCCCGCGTCGCCTGGGTACCCAAAGTCTCCAAACTATCCCAAGTCCACGGGACCGTCCACCCAAGATCTGTGTTACCGCACGTTCATTGAACGCACGTTTCACGTTCAGGGTATGAACGCGGTGAACGAGCGTTCACTGGACGCGCGTGAACGCGTTTGACGCGTTTGCGCAAGGGGTTGTGAGGGGTGGGGGGGGTCTTTGGGCAGTGTGGGGAGTGGCGGCGG
>BFEA01000066.1:3723955-3747864 GCA_003427395.1 Chara braunii
GGGGGGGGGGAGTTTGCACTTACGGGGTTCCTTGAACGAGATCCACCACCCCGTAGTCCGTAACGCGCGCACGCACCCCCCGGGGTCGTGTTCAATTTTTTCGTGCCACGTGGCGCGCAGCGCGTTTGAACGTGATTGAATGAGGGCCCGAGGGGTATGAACGCGCACGTTTGAACGTGAACGCGCGTTCAGCGCGTTCAGCCGGTTACACAGCCCAAGATGTCAGACCTGCGAGAGGGCCGGCTATTAGGGGCATATGAGAGAGACCCCCTACTCCTAGAAATTCCTGCATCTATTGCAGGGCAGATGATCACGTGAAGAGGGACTGTCCTGACCTCAGACGGGCTATAGACGAAGGACTTGTCGTACTTGATGATCGCAAGTACGTCAAGTGGGCCGATGACCTCGGCGATGTGTAGATGTTGCCTTCGATGAAGGAGAACGTTGAAGCTAGGCGAGTACGACCAAGTAAGGGTAAAGAAGTGGCAAGGAGCCAGAGTGTGTGATTGACTTTGCCTTCTGATGACGGGGCGCCTTTGACACCTATACGGGTAGCGGCGACTAAGTCCGCAAGGGGATCTTCTTCTAAGAAGACTGACACCGATTATGTAATGGAAGAGAAGGATGGACATAGGATTGAAGGAGAGGAAGT
The DNA here is from genome assembly GCA_003427395.1 of Chara braunii. NCBI lineage: Eukaryota > Viridiplantae > Streptophyta > Charophyceae > Charales > Characeae > Chara > Chara braunii. Next base: position 3,724,608 of record BFEA01000066.1, read on the forward strand.
CATACTTTCGCCGCGCAAGCGTGGAACCCGGAAGTTCACTATGAAGAGCACCCTGGACGATATCAATACAGTGAAGCCTCTCAGACGGGCGCTTAGGCAACCGATGCAGTGCACGATACTTGAGTACTTGGCGGCCTCGAGACCTGCGCGGGATGAGCTACAGATGATCATGCGCAAGACGCACATTCTTTTGGGAGACGAAGTCCAGATGACTTCCAAACCAGAGGTTCCCTCTGTGGCGGTATCGGGAGTGTGCGCAAAGGCAGAATGCGCAGCGATAGTGTATTTAGATGGGATGGAAGGTGTGCCTCCTGACAAGTTTTACATTTTAGGGAGTGGGACAATGGAGACCATTCTCAATTACGAGGTAGTCCTCCATGGGGTGATTGATAATGGCAGCGAAGCTGTCATCATAGATGAGGACTCGCTATGCGATTAGGGTTGGACCTCGACAGGTCTTACCTGTTCGAGATAAAGACAACCGATGGAAGAAAGGAGAAGATCTCTGGGGTCTGTCACAAGGCGGCTATTGAGGTCGAAGGGTTGCGCGTGCTGATGCATGTTTTCGTTGTCAGGGACTGCAGCTCGGAGTTGCTACAAGGGCGGACGTGGTTGAGCGATGTTCATGCGGTGATTATAAAGCGACTGGACGGGAGCCAGCTGCTTTTTATTAAGCGTCCGGATGGTGGACGGATTATGATAGAGGCAGTCGAGCCGTGTGATCCGAGGAACAGAGCGGCTCTAGCAGCTGGTGGCCTCAAGTCGGTCACACTCGCGAGTCGTTCCTTGCGATTCCGCGAAAATAAGTATGGGGCATTGCTCACAGAAGAAGAGGGACGTATGGTGGAAGTCGATGACTTAGGGAATCGCGTTATTGTGGGAGAAAACTCCTACCCAAAGGTTGAAGACGAGGAATTCAGAGGCATGACTCTGTGTCTTTTTTAAGGGCGCAACCCCCTATGGGGGGTGACCAAAGAAGCATAAGACAGTAGCTCAGAAAGTTAAGCCGGCTGCTGTAGCCCGGGAGCGATCCACACTAGATGGGGTATCTGAGGAAGAGATCGTTAGGAAGATTAAAGAGAGGAAGGAGAAGGAGCCGCAACGGCTGACAGAAGAAAGGATAGCGGAGATGGATATAGGAGATAAAAATTTGACTGAACAAGAGAAGGAGCGTGTGCTAGAAGTCCTTAAGACTTGCGATAAGGCCATAACTTTTAGTGATGCGGAAAGAGGAAGAATCGATCCTTGGTATGCCAAACCTGCTAGGATCTACACGATTCCACATACTCCATGGAAATGCAGGGTGGAAGTTTGCTCAGAAGGAGAAGAAAGAGGTAATCGTCTTTCTAAAGGAGAAGATGATGTCGCACGTGGCGGAACCGTCTGATAGCGCGTACGCTAATCGATGGTTCTTCTTACGGAAGCCGAATGGCAAGATCCGCTGGATTCAGGACCTTCATAAGGTTAACGCGGTTACTATACGGGATGTGGGATCCATACCGCACACTGATCTATTGCTAGATGGAGCGGCAGGTAGGTCTATCTACTCCGTCTGTGATTTTTTTTCGGGTTATGATGAGATACCCCTAGATCCTAGGGATAGGCATCTCATTGTCATGCACACGCCACTTGGATTAGTGCAGATGATGGTTGTGCCCATGGGATGGACCAAATGGAGTTGTGGTCTTCTAGAGAGCTATGGTAGCTGTTCTGAAAGATTTCATTCCTGACAAAATTGAAGTCTTTTTGGACGACTTCCCAATTAAAGGGTCCGTATTGAAAGATGAGACGGAGGTTGCTCCTGGTGTCAGAAGATTCGTAGAGCAGCACCTAACGGACATCTACGCGGTCCTAGAATAGCTGGATGAGGTTAACCTGACGGTCAGTGGGACGAAGAGCCGGTGATCAGTCTCGACAATTAAGATTTTGAGGTTTATATGTGATTCGAGAGGTCGCTGAGCGGACCCGACGAAGTTAGATAAGCTTTTGAACTGGCCAACTCCATTGCATAGCGCTACCGAAGTCCGCCAATTCCTATGTGTTGTAGGCTACTGGCGGATCTTCATACGTGGATATGTCGAGAAGGCAGAACCTTTGCAAACTCTCCTTAGGAAAACGGAGCGGTTTTACTGGGATTCTCCTCAGGAGCTTGCGGTACAAACCCTCAAGGAAGAATTTAAAGAAGGGGGACGAATCCTGGGAGTACCATTCTTCGAGAACGAAACCAACAGACCCTTCATAGTGTCTATCGATGTTGGACCGTGTTCAGTTGGAGGGCTGCTTTCTCAAAAGGACGCCGACGGTAAGGAAACGCCGATGACATTCGAGAGTCGTACGCTCAACACCGCTGAACGCAACTACAGTCAATTTAAGAAGGAGGTGTTAGCTCTTGTGCAGTGCTTGGACGCTTTTAGACACTACATATACGAGAGGCGATTTATCTTACGAGTGAACCCTACAGCAGTGGCGTCAGTTTTATAGAAAGACTTCAGTCTGACAGATCCCACGATTGCTCGATGGCTGATCAGGATCCGACTCTACGATTATACTGTGGAAAGAATCTCGGAAACAAAGAATGCGGTAGCTGATGGACTTTCGCGAATTCCGATCGAGGCGGAACGACCAATAGTGACAGCCGCACTGCATATGGTTGAGCCTAGACGGACTGATCGCTTTCTAGTGAACCTTTATGAAGGTAAGTACCGGACGATCCGGTTGCATCTATCTGGAGAGGAGAGTTCAGACTCGGAGATTAGGAGATAGGCAGCTCAGTACTGTCTAAGATCTGAACATCTATTCCGCAAGCCTATAGGGTTAGGAATGCCTCTACGAGTGATATGTGACCCGGAGGAGAAACGAGTGATAGTAGTGGAACTTCATGATGGTGTGGTTGGAGGACATAGAGGAGTAAAAGAGACGTATCTCCGCCGATTATACTGGTGGGAAGGACAGTACAAAGACGTCGAGAAGTATTGTATGACTTGTGAGGAGTGTCAGAAAAGATCCTTTGTAAGGTACAAGGAACCGCTTCATCCTTCCTATCCTTCTAAACCAGGTGAGAAAGTACATATTGATCTGGTGAAGATGCCGAAAGGGGTAGGCAACATGAATTATGTCGTGAATATCAGAGATGACTTCACAGGGTTTGTTGATGGAAAACCGATTAGAACTAAAGCAGCTAAACAAGTAAAGAACGTTGTTCTGGAATACTTGTCTAGATACAGATGTGTCAGTAGAATTGTGATGGACAGAGGAGCGGAATTCCTAGCGGACGAAGTACAGAACGTGTTAAGGAAAGCGGGAGTTAGAGTATCAATAGCTACTGCCTATCATCCTCAATCCAACGCTCCTGTAGAACGAGGCTATCAATCTTTGATAGCATCACTGTCGAAGTGGTGTACAGGTAAAGATAGTGACTGGCCAAAGTACTTCCGGTATGCGATATGGACATATAATGTCACAGTTCGAGCTAGCACAGGATACCCGCCTTACACTCTATGCTTCTGGAAACACTGTCCTCTGCCCATAGAGTTTCATGTTGATAGTTGGACTACAGTTGACTAGGCGGATAACATGTCACGAGAAGAGTTTCTGGCAACAAGGACTAGATCGATAGCATACAGGTTAGAGGACAATCTCATTAGTGTGGCCGCTCGATTGGCGGTGGAGAGGGAAAAAGGCAAGGAAAGATGGGATAAGGACGTCAGGGTTAGAAAGGAGTAGATAATTGTAGGTGATAGGGTACTTCACTACGACGCAGCGTTAGAAAGGACGTGGTCAGGAAAACTGGCTAATAAATGGATGGGTCTCTACTGCGTAGTTGGTAAGCTCAGTTGGGGAGCATATATGATTGCTGAATTAGATGGCTCTAAGTGGAAGGATCCTGTGGCAGGCGCTAGATTGAAGTTGTTTAGGCTAAGGGAAACTCCCACTTCTGCCCTGAGACTGTCAGATCCTAAAGGAAAGGGGAAAGCGAAGGTGACGGATGAGGGACCGTCGAGACGGTTCGAAGAAGGTGAAAGTTCGAAGAAGAGGAAGAGAGTGGAGACCCGTAAAGTGAAGGGCTTGACGCTAGTTAAGAAAAAGAAATGACACTTAGTATTGCGGAGGCCCAAGCGCAGAGTCCGCATCAGACGGGGTGGAGCATCTGCCGCACCACCACTCCAGCGAAGAAAGAAGTTGAGAAGCATCCCTAAAACGAGACGACATAAGAGAGGGAAGAAACACCCTCTCAGTCATAGAGTTCCAGAAAAACCCAAGCGTCAGACAGATAAGCGCAGATATAAGAGTCGCTCTCATGTGGTCAGACTAAATCTCATACGATTCGTCTGATTATGGCGGTGCGGGCTCGACGGCGGCGTCGAGTGGAGGTACGGGCTTGTTTGTCGGGCGGCCGAAGGTCAGTCGGCCACCCGAATTTTTGCGAATTGGCCCTTGGGTTGATTGCTTAGAGGAGGATTAACAGGGACTTTCGTTCGTGCTGATGGGGAAAATTAGGGGTACCCAGAGCACCCCTAAAAATTGGATGTGTCAACCGCTGAGACCAGTTCTCAAAACCGGCAAGAGGGACTACGTCTTCTACCGCGCCGGCGTCTATCTTATTTTTGTCGCTCCTAGCCTGTTTCCGAAACAACTGGCCGCGGGCCGGGAATTTGAGAATAGGCCTTGGCGTGGTCCTTTTACACTGCAGAACTAGCACGGGAATGAAGCCTCGAAAATCATTAATTTTAATAATAAAATTACAAAAAATAGGAAAAATAATTAAAAACAGTAGAAGGGAGGAGAAAAACGAGATATTCTTTATTTTATTAAATTTCCTTGGTATTTAATTTTTAATGGAATCGCCCTCATTATTTGTTATTCCCGGTAACAAAATCAAAAATAAAAGAAAAATAATCAAAACTATAAAAGGGAAAAAAAAATGAGAATTTTCGTTATTTGATTGAATTCCATCGGAATTCGTTTTTGATGAAATTGTCTTTATTTTTAATATTTTCGGTAATAGAATTCAGGAATAAGAATGACGATTAAAAATAATAAAAGGAAGAAAACCGGTGATTATTAAATGCTTGATTAAATTTTATTCAAAATTATTCCGAACGGTTTTAACCCCGGATTATTTATTTACTCTAATTCCAACGATGTTATTTAATTCCCGATAATCGAGATCGCTTGCGTGACTTACCTGACTGGCCTTATTGCTAGTCTCGACATAACCTGTGTGATATGAGTGAGTGCAAATTGGATGAACGGCGTGGTGTTTGCCCGTGTCACCTCGGTAGTGAGGCTCGGCTTCACTCATTCGGTGTGGCCGCCGGTTCGGATTGGATATGTGATTGGGGGAGGTCCGGAACTATCACGGCGCTGCGACATTGTACGTCATTCGGCATGTTTCAGATTCGGGGTTGGTTCGGCATCGACAAGGTATGGCAGTTGGGTACTAGTTTACAGGTTCGGAACTATCACGACATGGTTGCGCGAGGTCAGCATTGACATGGTACGACAGCCTGGTACTAATTTTCAGTTTCGGTACTGGCTCGGCGTGGGCAACGGGAGTGCACTCGACTCAGAGAGGGATGGAGCACGAATGATGAAAGTGGGCAAGGAGGGGGACGTCCATGATGTGCTCAGCGCACGTTTTGCAAACCCAGAAATACAAAAGACTTCGGGGAGGAGCGTCATGGAAGGCGCACACCGTAGGCAAAGGAGTGTGCCAGGAGTGTGTATCGCTCTGACACCACGATCAGGGCTCGGCTGGTCGGTTAGCTGAAGTGTCGGGGGCCGTCGTGTAGGTGTGAAACAGACTTGGCACACAGATGGGAAGACGAAGGAGGACGGGACAGGCGTGCTTGGGGGAATACTGGAGAACCCAGTGGAAGGACAGGGGAGATTCAAATCTGGGGTCGTGTGAGACGTCCTCAACCCACCGGAGAGATCATCATGAACTTGTCTGCTCAGATTGCAGATAGCGAGAGAGAATAATCGGCGCAGTGTGCACTACTGAACTGTGGTAGCCGCCGCGAGCTCGCCTTGAGACGGGTAACAAGCTATGTATGATGGAGATGTGTATGGAGGGACGAACGGACGGGCAAAGGTGATCATCAGGAAAAATAGTCTGATTCAGCAACTCACCATCGTCCCCGGGGTGGCAGAATTAGGGCAGGGGCGGGGTTATTTTGGCTAGGGCGGTGGTCCAGTAGCCCCGTTGTAGGGGTTCGGTGGTGAAATCCCCACCCCGACTTGCGCCCCAGGGATCCCCGCTTGACAACCATGGGGGCCTGGCTAGGGTGGATGGGTGATGGAGGTGGAGGTGGATGAAGGTGTGAAGGTGCTTGGGTATGGTGGAAGGGTGAAGGAGGCGGAGGTCGAAGAAGGTGTGGAGGTATTTGGCTATGGGGGATGGGTGACGTAGGTGGAGGTGGAAGAACATGTGAAGGTGCTTGGCTATCGTGGATGGGTGAAGGAGGCCGAGGTGGAAGAAGGTGATGGGCTATGGTGGATGGGTAAACGAGGTAGAGGAGGGAGAAGGTGTGAAGGTGCCTGGGTAGGGCGAATGGGTGAAGGAGATGGAGGTGGAAGAAGGTGTGAAGGTGCTTGGCTATGGTGGATGGGTGAAGGAGGTGAAGGTGGAACAAGGTGTGAACGTGCTTAGCTATGGTAGATGGGTGAAGGAGGTGAGGTGGAAGGTGTGAAGGTGCTGGGCTATGGCGGATTGGTGAAGGAGGTGAAGATGGAAGAAGATGTAAATGTGCTTGTCTATGGTGGATGGGTGAAGGAGGTGGAGGCGGAAGAAGGTGTGAAGGGGTCTGGCTAGGGTGCATCGGTGAAGGAGGGGTGAAAGAAGTGAAGGTGGAAGAAGGTGTGGAGGTATTTGCCTATGGGGAATGGGTGAAGAGGGTGGAGGTGGAAGAAGGTGTGAAGGTGCTTCACTACGGTGAATGGGTGAAGAAGGTGGAGATGGAAGGTGTGAAGCTCCTTGGCTAAGGTGGATGAGTGAACGAGGTCGAGGTGGAGGAAGGTGTGAAGGTGCTTTGCTATGGTGGATGGATGAAGGAGGTGGAGATAGCAGAAGGTATAGAGGTATTCGGGTATGAGGATGGGTGAAGGAGGTGAAGGTAGAAGAAGGTGTGAAGGTGCTTGGCTATGGTGGATGGGTGAAGGAGGTTGAGGTGGAAGAAGGTGTGACCACTGTGAAGGGGTCTGGCTAGGGTGGATGGGTGAAGGAGGTGGAGGTGGAAGAAGGTGTGGAGGTTCTTGGCTATGGCCTATGGGGGATGGGTGAAGGTTCGAGGTGGAAGAAGGTGTGAAGGTACTTTGCTACAGTGGATGCGTGAAGGAGGTGGAGGTGGAAGAAGGTGTGAAAGGGCCTGGCTAGGGTGGACGGGTGGAGGAGGTGGAGCTGGAAGAAGGTGTGAAGGTGCTTGCCTATCGTGGACGGGTGAAGGAGGTGGAGGTGGAGAAAGGTGTGGAGGTACGTGGCTATGGGGGATGGGTGAAGGAGGTGGAGGTGGAAGAACATGTGAAGGTGCTTGACTATGGTGGATGGGGGAAGGAGGTGGAGGTGGAAGAAGGTAGAGGTGGTAGAAGGTGGAGGTGGAACAAGGTGTGCAGGTTCTTGGCTATGGTGGATAGGTGAAGGAGGTAGAGGAGGAAGAAGGTGTGAAGGTGACTGGCTAGGGTGAATGGTAGAAGGAGGTGGGGTTGGAACAAGGTAAGAAGGTAAGCTCGGCTATGGTGGATGGGTGAAGGAGGTGGAGATGGAAGAAGGTGTGAAGGGGTCTGGGTAGAGTGGATGGGTGAAGGAGGTGGAGGTGGAAGACGGTGTGAGGGGCTTGGCTATGGTGTTTGGCTATGGCAGATAAGTGAAGGAGTGGAGTTGGAGGAAGGTGTGAAGGTGCTTCGCTATAGAGGATAGGTGAAGGAGGTAGAGGAAGAAGAAGGTGTGAACGTGTTTGGCTATGGCGGATGGGTGAAGGAGGTGGAGATGGAAAAAGGTGTGAAAGTGCTTGGCTATGGTGGATGGTTGAAGGAGGTCGAGGTGGAGGAAGGTGTGAAGGGGTCTGGCTAGGGTGGATGGGTGAAGGAGGTAGAGGTGGAAGAAGGTGTGGAGGTACTTGGGTATGCGGGATGGGTGAAGGAGGTGAAGGTAGAAGAAGGTGTGAAGGCACTTGGCTATGGTGGACTGGTGAAGGAGGTTGAGGTTGAAGAAGGTTTGAAAAGGGCTGGCTAGGGTGGATTTGTGAAGGAGGTGGAGGTGGAAGAAGGTGTGGAGGTACTTGGCTATGGGGGATGAGTGAAGGTTGGAGGTGGAAGAAGGTGTGAAGGTGCTTGGCTATGGTAGTTGGGTGAAGGAGGTGGAGGTGGAAGACAGTGTGAAGGTACTTGTCTACAGTGGATGCGTGAAGGAGGTGGAAGTGGAAGAAAGGGTGAAGGGGCCTGGCTAGGGTGGATGGGTGAAGGAGGTGGGGCTGGAAGAAGGTGTAAAGGTCGTTGGCTATGGTGGACGGGTGAAGGAGGTGAAGGTGGAAGAAGGTGTGGAGGTACTTGGCTGTGGGGGATGGGTGAAGGAGGTGGAGGTGAAAGAAGATGAAAGGATGCTTGGCTATGGTGGATGGGGGATAGAGGTGGAGGTGAAAGAAGGTGCTTGGCTATGGTGGATGGGTGAAGGAGGTAGAGGAGGAAGAAGGTGTGAAGGTGACAGACTAGGGTGAATGGTAGAAGGTGGTGCGGTTGGAACAAGGTGTGAAGGTGCTTGGCTATGATGGATGGGTGAAGGAGGTCGAGGTTGAGGAACGTGTAAAGGGATCAGGCTAGGGAGGATTGGTGAAGGAGTTGGAGGTGGAAGACGGTGTGAGTAGCTTGGCTATGGTGGACGGGTGAAACAGGTGTGAAGGTGCCTCAGTAGGGTGAATGGGTGAAGGAGGTGGAGGTGGAAGAAGGTGTGAAGGTGCTTGGCTATGGTGGATGCGTAAAGGACGTGGAGGTGGAAAAAGGTGTGAAGGTGCTTGGCTATCGCGGGTGGATGAAGAAGGTGGAGGTCAAATAAGGTGTGAAGGTGCTTCGCTATTGTGGATGGGTAAAGGACGTAGAGGAGGAAAAAGGTGTGAACGTGACTGGCTATGGTGGATGGGTAAAGGAGGTGGAGGTGGAGGAAGGTGTGAAGGTGCTTAGCTATGGATGATTGGTAAAGGAGGTGGAGGTGGAAGAAGGTGTGAAGGTGTTTCGCTATTGTGGATGGGTGAAGGAGGTGGAGGTGGAAAAAGGTGTGAAGGTGCTTACCTATGCTCGATGGGTGAAGGAGGTGGAGGTGGAAGAAGTGTGAAGGTGTTCGCTATGGCGGATGGATGAGGAACGTGGAGATGGAAGAAGGTGTGAAGGTGGTTGGCTATGGTGGATGGGTGAAGGAGGTAGAGGAGGAAAAAACTGTGAAGGTGACTGGCTAGGGTGAATGGGTGAAGGAGGTGAGGGTGGACCAATGTGTGAAGGTGCTTGGCTATGGGGGATGGGTGAAGGAGGTGGAGGTGGAAGAAGGTGTGGAGGTGCTTAGCTATGGTGGATAAGTGAAGGAGGTCGAGGTGCAAGAAGGTATGAAGGTGCTTGGCTATGGTGGATCGGTGAAGGAGGTAGAGGAGGAAGAAGGGGTGAAGGTGCCTGACTAGGGCGAATGGGTGGAGGAGGTGGAGGTGGAAGAAGGCGCGAAGGTGCTTAGCTATGGTGGATGAGTTAAGGACGTGGAGATGGAAGGAGGTGTGGAGGTGCTTGGCTATGGCGGATGGGTGAAGGAGGTGGAGGTGGAAGAAGGTGTGAAGGTACTTCGCTATTGTGGATGAGTGAAGGTGGTAGCGGAGGAAGAAGGTGTGTAGGTGAATGGCTAGGGTGAATGGATGAAGGATGTGGGGTTGGAACAAGATGTGAAGGTGCTTGGCTATGATGGATGGGTGAAAGAGGTGGAGGTGGGAGAAGGTGTGAAGGTGTTTGGCTATAGTCGATGGGTAAAGGAGATGAAGGTGGAAAAATGTGTCAAGGTGCTTGGCTGTGGCGGATGGGTGAAGGTGGTGGAGGTGGAAGAAGGTGTGAAGATATTTCTATATTTTGGATAACTAAAGGAGGTGGAGGTGGAAGAAGGTGTGAAGGTGCTTACCTATGCTGGACAGATGAAAGAGGTGGAGATGGAAGAAGGTGTGGAGGTGCGTGGCACTGGTGGATGGGTGAAGGAGGTCGAGGTGGAAGAAGGTGTGAAGGTGCTTGACTATGATGGATGGGTGAACGAGGTAGAGGAGGAAGAAGGTGTGAAGGTGCCTGACTAGGGTGAATGTGTAAAGGAGGTGGAAGTGGAAGAAGGTGTGAAGGTGCTTGGCTTTGGTGGATGAGTAAAGCACAAGCGGTTATCGGGTAGCTGAAAATTCAGGAATGAAAATTCTAAAGTGAGAGTTTTGTGCAGTCTAAAAATGCTGAATAGTCCTGAAGTGGTGAAAGGTCCGAAGACCTTGAAAACCACCCGTTTAGGCAGGCTGCATCCTGAAGTGGAGAAGGGTGTCCTGAAGTGGTTTATTGAGAGTTTTGCGTAACATGAAATCCTGAATGGTCCTAAAGTGGTGAAAGGTCCGAAGACCATGAAAACCACCCTTCACCACTTGAGGATGCAACATGACTAAACAGGTGGTTTTCAGGGTATTCAGAGCTTTCACCACTTCAAGACTATTTAGGATTTTCAGACCTGAATGGTCCTAAAGTGGTGAAAGGTCCGAAGACCCTGAAAAACACCTGTTTAGGCAGACTGTATCCTAAGGTGGTGAAGGGTGTCCTGAAGTGGTGATGAAAAATACGACTGTTGTTAACCTTCTCTCGCGTAAAGTAAGTGGAGGTGGGAGAAGGTGTGAAGGTGCTTGGCTATGGTGCGTGGGTAAAGGAGGTGGCGGTAAGATATGTGAAGGTGTTTGGCTAGTGGAGATGGGTGAAGGGGTTGGAGGTGGAAGAAGGTTTAAAGGTGTTTTGCTATTATGGATGGGTGAAGGAGGTGCGGGTGGAAGAAGGTGTGAAGGTGCTTAACTATGCTGAATGGGTGAAAGAGATGGAGGTGGAAGAAGGTGTGAAGTTACTTGGCTATGGCGGATAGATTAAGGAGGTGGAGGTGGAAGAAGGTGTGGACGTGTTTGGCTATGGTGGATGGCTGAAGGAGGTCAAGGTGGAAGAAGGTGTGAAGGTGCTTGCCTATCGTGGATGGGTGAAGGAGATAGAGGAGGAAGAAGGTGTGAAGGTGCCTGACTAGGGTGAATGGGTGAAGGAGGTGGAGGTGGAAGAAGGTGTAAAGGTGCTTTGTTATGGTGGATGCGTAAAGGAGGTGGAGGTGGAAGAAGGTGTAAAGGTGCTTGGTTACGATGGATGGGTGAAGGAGGTAGAGGAGGAATAAGGTGTGATGGTGACTGACAAGGGTGAATGGGTGAAGGATGTGGGGGTGGAACAAGGTGTGAAGGTACTTGGCTTGGTGGATGGATGAAGGAGATGGATGAGGAAGAAGGTGTGAATGTGCTTGGCTATGGTGGATAGGTAAAGGAGGTGATGGTGGAAGAAGGTTTGAAGGTGCTTAGCTATGACGGATGGGTGAAGGAGGTGGAGATGAAAGAAGGTGTGAAGCTGTTTCGGTATTCTGGATGGGTGAAGGAGGTGGAGGTGGAAGAAGGTCTGAAGGTGCTAGACTATGCTGAATGGGCGAAGGAGGTGGAGGTGGAAGAAGGTGTGAAGGTGCTTGGCTATGGCGGATAGATGAAGGAGGTGGACATGGAAGAAGGTGTTATGGTGCTTGCCTATGGTGGATGGATGAAGGAGGTAGAGGAGGAAGAAGGTGTGAAGGTGCCTGACAAGAGTGAATGGGTGAACAAGGTGGAGGTGGAATAAGGCGCGAAGGTGTTAGGCAAAGGTGCTTGGCTATGGTGGATGCTTGGCTATGGTGGATGGGTGAAGGAGGTAGAGGAGGAAGAAGGTGTGAAGGTGCCTGACTAGGGCGAATGGGTGAAGGAGGTGGAGGTAGAAGAATGCGCGAACGTGTTTGGCTATGGTGGATGAGTAAACGACGTGGAAATGGAAGAAGGTGTGGAGGTGCTTGGCTATGGCGGATGGGTGAAGGAGGTGGAGGTGGAAGAAGGTGTGAAGGTGCTTCGCTATTGTGGATGGGTGAAGGAGGTAGAGGTGGAAAAAGGTGTGTACGTGACTGGCGAGGGTAAATGTGTGAAGGAGGTGGGATTGGAACAAGATGTAAAGGTGCTTGCCTATGGTGGATGGGTGAAAGAGGTGGAGGTGGGAAAAGGTGTGAAGGTGCTTGGCTATAGTCGATGGGTAAAGGAGATGGAGGTGGAAGAAGGTATGAAGGTGCTTGGCTATGGCGGATGGGTGAAGGAGGTGGAGGTGGAAGACAATGTGAAGTTGTTTCGATATTGTGGATGAGTGAAGGAGGTGGAGGTGGAAGGTGTGAAGGTGCTTACCTATGATGGATGGATGAAAGAGCTGGAGGTGGAAGAAGGTGTGGAAGTGCTTGGCTATGGTGGATGGGTGAAGGAGGTCGAGGTGGAAGAAGGTGTGAAGGTGCTTGGCTATGGTGGATGGGTGAAGGAGGTAGAGGAGGAAAAAGGTGTGAAGGTGCCTGATTAGGGTGAATGGGTGAAGGAGGTGGAAGTGGAAGAAGGTGTGAAGGTGCTTGGCTATGGTGGATGCGTAAAGGAGGTGGAGGTGGAAGAAGGTGTGAAGGTGCTTGGCTATGGTGGATGGGTAAAGGAGGTGGAGGTGGGAGATGTGAAGTTGTTTGGCTATTGCGGATGGGTGAAGGGGGTAGAGGTGGAAGAAGGTGTGAAGGTGTTTTGCTATTGTGGATGGGTGAAGGAGGTAGGGCTGGAAGAAGGTGTGAAGGTGCTTAACTATGCTTGATGGATGAAAGAGATGTAGGTCGAAGAAGGTGCTAAGTCACTTGTCTATGGCGGATGGATGAAGGAGGTGAAGGTGGAAGAAGGTGTGGAGGTGCTTGGCTATGGTGGATGGCTGAATGAGGTCGAGGTGGAAGAAGGTGTGAAGGTGCTGGGCTATGGTGGATGGGTGATGGAGGTAGAGGAGGAAGAAGGTGTGAAGGTGCCTGACTAGGGTGAATGGGTGAAGGAGGTGGAGGTGGAAGAAGATGTGAAGGCGCTTTGCTATGGTGGATGCGTAAAGGAGGTGGAGGTGGAAGAAGGTATGAAGGTGCTTGGCTAGGGTGCATAGGTGAAGGAGGTAGAGTAGAAAGAAGGTGTGATGGTGACTGGCTAGGGTGAATGGGTGAAGGACGTGGGGGTGGAACAAGGTGTGAAGGTACTTGGCTATAGTGGACGAGTGAAGGAGGTGGATGTGAAAGAAGAAGTGAAGGTGCTTGGCTATTGTGGATGGGTAAAGGAGGTGGAGGTGGAAGAAGGTTTGAAGGTGTTTAACTATGGCGGATAAGTGAAGGAGATGGAGTTGGAAGAACGTGTGAAGGTGCTTCGCTATTGTGGATAGCTGAGGGAGGTAGAGGAGGAAGAAGGTGTGAAGGTGCCTGACTAGGGTGAATGGGTGAAGGAGGTGGAGGTGGAGAAATGTGTGAAGGTGCTTTGTTATGGTGGATGCGTAAAGGAGGTGGAGGTGGAAGAAGGTGTGAAGGTGGGTGGATGGAGGAGGTGGAGATAGAAGAAGGTGTGAAGGTGCTTCGCTATTGTGGATGGGCGGAGGAGGTAGAGGAGGAGGAAGGTGTGAAGGTGTCTGACAAGGGTGAATGGGTGAAGGAGGTGGAGGTGGAAGAAGGTGTGCAGGTGCTTTGGGTATGGTGGATGCGTAAAGGAGGTGGAGGTGGAAGAAGCTGTAAAGGTGTTTGGCTATGGTGGATGGTTGAAGGAGGTGAAGATGGAAGAAGGTGTGACGGTGGTCGGCTATTGTGGACGGAGTTGGATGGGTGAAGGAGGTGGAGCTGGAAGAAGGTGTGAAGGTGGTTGGCTATGATGGACGGGTGAAGGAAGTGGAGGTGAAAGAAGATGTGGGGAGGTACTTCGCTATGGGGGATGGGTGAACGATGTAGAGGTGGAAAAAGGTGTGAAGGTGCTTGGCTATGGTCGATGGATAAAGGAGGGCGAGGTGGAAGAAGGTGTACAATTGCTTGGCTATAGTGGATGGGTGAAGGAGGTGGAGGAGGAAAAGGGGGTGAAGGTGCTTGGCTATGGTGAATCGGTGAACGAGGTGGAGGTGGAAGAAGTTGTGAAGGTGCTTGGCAATGGGGGATGGGTCAAGGAGGTGGCGGTGGAAGAAGGTGTGAAGGTGTTTGGTTATGTTGAATGTGTGAAGAATGTGGAGGTGGAAGAAGTTGTAAAGGTCTTTGGCTATGGTGGAATTCTGAAGGAGATAAAGGAGGAAGAATGTGTGAAGGTGTCTGGCTAGGGTGAATGGGTGAAGGAGGCACAAGCGGTTATCGGGTAGCTGAAAATTAAGGAATGAAAATTCTGAAGTGAGAGTTTTTGGTAGTCTTAAAATCCTGAATGGTCATGAAGAGGTGAAAGGTCCGAAGACCCTCAAAACCACCTGTTTAGGCAGGCTGCATCCTGAAGTGGTGAAGGGTGTCCTGAAGTGGGGAAGTGAGAGTTTTGGGCAGTCTGAAAATCCTGAATGGTCCTGAAGTGGTGAAAGTTCTGAACACCATTAAAACCATCGTTCACTACTTGAGGATGCTGCGTGCGTAAAAAAGTGGTTTTCAGGGTCTTCGGAACTTTCACCACATCAGGACCATTTAGGATTTTCACACATGAATGGTCCTGAAGTGGTGAAAGGTCCGAAGACCCTGAAAACCACCTAATTAGGCAGGCTGCATCCTGAAGTGGTGAAGGGTGTCCTGAAGTGGTGATGAAAAATATGACTGTTGTTAACCTTCTCTCGAAGGAGGTGGAGGTGGAAGAAGGTATGAAAGTGTTTGGCTATAGTGGGAGGATGAAGGAGGTAGATGAGGAAGAAGGTGTGAAGAAGGCGGCTAGAGTGAATGTGCGAAGGAGGTGGAGGTGGAAGAATATGTGAATGTGTTTTGCTTTTGTGGATGGGTGATGGAGGTGAAGGTGGAAGAAGGTGTGAAGGTGCTCGACTATGCTGGATGGGTGAAGGAGGTGGAGGTGGAAGAAGGTGTGAAAATGCTTGGCTATGGCAGATGGATGAAGGGGGCAGAGGTGGAAGAAGGTGAGGAGGTGTTTTGCTATGGTGGATGGGTGAAGGAGGTCGAGGTGGAAGAAGGTGTGAAGGTGCTTGGCTATGGTGGATGGGTGAAGGAGGAGGAAGAAGGTTTGAAGGTGTCCGACTAGGGTGAATGGGTGAAGGAGGTGGAGCTGGAAGAAGGTCTGAAGGTGCTTGGCTATGGTGGATGCGTAAAGGAGGTGGAGGTGGAAGAAGGTGTAAAGGTGTCTGGCTATGGCGGATGGGTGAAGGAGGTGGAGGTGGAAGAACGTGTGAAGGTGTTTCGCTATTGTGGATGTGTGAAGGAGGTGGAGGTGGAAGAAGGTGTGAAGGTGCTTACCTATGCTGGATGGATGAAGCGGGTGGAGGTGGAAGAAGGTGTGAAGGTTCTTGGCTATGGTGGATGGGTGAAGGAGGTCGAAGTGGAAGAAGGTGTGAAGGTGCTTGGCTATGGTGGATGGGTGACACAAGCGGTTATCAGGTAGCTGAGAATTCAGGAATGAAAATTCTGAAGTGAGAGATTTTGGCAGTCTGAAAATCCTGAATGGTTCTGAAGTGGTGAAAGGTCCGAAGACTTTGAAATCCACCTGTTTAGGCAGGTTGTATCCTGAAGTGGTGAAGGGTGTCCTGAAGTGCTCAAGTGAGAATCTTGGGCAGTCTGAAAATCCTGAATGGACATGAAATGGTGAAAGGTCTGAAGACCATGAAAAACACCCTTCACCATTTGAGGATGCAGCCTGCATAAACAGATGGTTTTCAGGGTCTTCGGAGTTTTTACCACTTCAGGACCATTCAGGATTTTCAGACCAGAATGGTCCTAAAGTGGTGAAAGGCCCGAATACCGTGAAAACCACCTGTCTAGGCAGGCAAAAGTGGTGAAGGGTGTCTTAAAGTGATGATGAAAAATGTGACTGTTGTTAACCTTCTCTGATGGGTGAAGGAGGTAGAGGAGAAAGAAGGTGTGAAGGTCCATGACTAGGGTGAATGGGTGAAGGAGGTGTGAAGGTGTTTGGCTATGGTGGATGGATGATGGAGGTAGAGGAGGAAGAAGGTATGGAGGTGACTTGCTAGGGTGAATGGGTGAAGGAGGTGGGGTTGGAACAAGGTGTGAAGGTACTTGGCTATGGTGGATGAGTGAAGGAGGTGGATATGGAAGATGTTGTGAAGGGGCTTGACTATGGTGGATTGGTAAAGGAGGTGGAGGTGGAAGAACGTGTGAAGGTGGTTGATTATGGCTGATAAGTGAAGGAGGTGCAGTTGGAAAAACTTCTGAAGGTGCTTCGCTATTGTGGATAGCTGAGGGAGGTAATGGAGTAAGAAGGTGTGAAGGTGACTGGCTATGGCGGATAGGTGAAGAAGGTGAAGATGGAAGAAGGTGTGAAGGTGTTTGACTTTGGTGGATGGTTGAAGAAGGTAGATGAGGAACAAGGTGTGAAATTGAGGGTGAATAGATGAATGAGGTGGGAGTGGACCAAGGTGCGAAGGTGTTTGGCTATGGTGGATGGGTGAAGGAGGTTGAGTTGGGAGAAGGTGTGACGGTGCTTGGCTATGGCGTATGGGTGAAGGAGGGGGAGGTGGAAGAAGGTGTTAAGGTGTTTTGCTATTGTGGAAGGGTGATGGAGGTGGAGGTAGAAGAAGGTGTGTAGGTGCTTACCTATGCTGGATGGGTGAAGGAGGTGGAGGTGGAAGAAGGTGTGAAGGTGCTTGGCTATGGCGGATGGATGAAGGAGGTGGAGGTGCTTGACTACGGTGGATGGGTGAAGGAGGTCGAGGTGGAAGAAGGTGTGAAGGTGCTTGGCTATGGTAAATGGGTGAAGGAGGTAGAGGAGGAAGAAGGTGTGAAGTTGCCTGACTAGGTTGAGTGGGTGAAGGAGGTGGAGGTGAAAGAAGGTGTGAACGTGCTTTGCTATGGTGGATGTGTAAAGAAGGTGGAGGTGGAAAAAGGTGTGAAGGTGCTTGGCTATGGCGGATGGGTGAAGGAGGTGGAGGTGGAAGAAGGTGTGAAGGTGCTTCGCTATTGGGGATGGGAGAAGGAGGTGGAGGTGGAATAAGGTGTGAAAGTGTCTGGCGAAGGTGAATGGGTGAAGAGGGTGGGGGTGGACCAAGATGAGAAGGTGCTTCGCTATGGTGGATGGGTGATGGAGGTGGAGGTGGGAGAAGGTGTGAAGGTGCTTGACTATGGTGGATGGGTAAAGGAGATGGATGTGGAAGAAGGTGTGCAGGTGTTTGACTATTCTGGATGGGTGAAGGAGGTGGAGGTGGACGAAGGTGTGAAGGTGTTTCGCTATTGAGCATGGGTGAAGGAGGTGGAGGTGGAAGAGGTGTGAAGGTGCTTACCTATATTGGATGGATGAAGGAGGTGGAGTTGGAAGAAGGTGTGGAGGTTCTTGGCTATGGTGGATGGGTGAAGGAGGTCGAAGTGGAAGAAAGTGTGAAGGTGCTTGACTATGGTGGATGGGTGAAGGAGGTAGAGGTGAAAGAAGGTATGAAGGTGCCTGACTAGGGTGAATGAGTGAAGGAGGTGGAGGTGGAAGAAGATGTGAAGGTGCTTCGCTATGGTGGATGTGTAAAGGAGTTGGAGGTGGAAGAAGGTATGAAGGTGTTTGGCTATGGCGGATGGGGAAAGGAGGTGGAGGTGGAAGAAGGTGTGCATATGCTTCGATATTGTGGATGTGTGAAGGAGGTAGAGGAGGAAAAAGGTGTGAAGGGGTTTGGCTAGGGTGGATGGGTGAAGGAGGTGGAGCTGGAAGAAGGTGTGAAGGTGTTTGGCTATGGTGGACGGGGAAAGGAGGAGGAGATGAAATAAGGTGCGGGGAAGTACATTGCTATGGGGGATGGGTGAACATTGTCGAGGTGGAAGAAGGTGTGAAGGTGCTTGGCTATGGTGGATGGATGAAGGAGGTCGAGGTGGAAGATGGTGTGCAGGTGCATGGCTATGGTGGATGGGTGAAAGAGGTAGAGGAAGGAAAAGGTGTGAAGTGGCTTGGCTGGAGTGGATGGGTGAAGGAGGTAGAGGAGGAAGAAGGTTTGGAGGTGACTTGCTGGGGTGAATGGGTGAAGGAGGTGGGGGTGGAACAAGGTGTGAAGCTACTTGGCTATGGTGGATGGACGAAGGACGTGGATGTGGAGGATGTTGTGAGGGTGCTTGGCTATGGTGGATGGGTAAAGGAGGTGGAAGTGGAAGAAGGTGTAAAGGTGTTTGGTTATGGCGGATGAGTGAAGGAGGTAGAGTTGGAAGAACGTGTGAAGGTGCTTCGCTATTGTGGATAGACGAGGGGGATGAAGGAGGAAGAAGGTGTGGATGTGACTGCCTATGGTGCATGGCTGAAGGAGGTGGAGATCGAAGAAGGTGTGAAGGTGGTTGACTATGGTGGATGGGTGAAGGAGGTAGAGGAGGAAGAAGGTGTGAAGGTGATTGGCTAGGGTGAATAGGTGAAGGAGGTGGCAGTGGACCAAGGTGTGAAAGTGCTTGGCTGTAGTGGATGGGTGAAGGAGGTCGAGGTGGGAGAAGGTGTGAACTCTGTGAAGGTGATTGGCTATGGTGGATGGCTAAATTAGGTGCAGGTCGACGAAGGTGTGAAGGTGCTTGGCTGTGGCCGATCGGTGAATAAGGGACAGGTGGAAGAAGGTGTGAAGGTGTTTCACTATTGTGGAAGGGTGAAGGAGGTGGACGTGGAAGAAGGTGTAAAGGTGTTTGGCTATGGTGGATGGGTGAAGGAGGTAGAGGACAAAGAAGGTGTGAAGGTGCCTGACTAGGGTGAATCGGTGAAGGAGGTGGAGGTGGAAGAAGATGTGAAGATGTTTGGCTATGGTGGATGCGTAAAGGAGGTGGAGGCGGAAGAAGGTATGAAGGTGCTTGGCAATGGCGGATGGGGGTAGGAGATGGAGGTGGAAGAACGTGTGCACGTGCGTCGCTATTGTGGATGGGTGAAGGAGGTAGAGGAGGAAAAAGGTGTGAAGGGGTCTGGCTAGGGTGGATGGGTGAAGAAGGTGGAGCTAGAAGATGGTGTGAAGGTGGTTGGCTATGGTGGACGGGTGAAGGAGGAGGAGGTGGAAGAAGGTGCGGGGAGGTACATTGCTATGGGGGATGAGTGAACGTTGTGGAGGTCGAAGAAGGTGTGAAGGTGCTAGCCTATGGTCGATGGATGAAGGAGGTGGAGGTGGAACAAGGTGTGCAGGTGCTTGGTTATGGTCGATGGATTAGGAGGTGGAGGTGGAAGAAGATGTGCAGTTGCTTGGCTGTGGTGGATGGGTGAAAGAGGTAGAGGAGGAAAAAGGGGTGAAGTGGCTTAACTAGCGTGGATAGGTGAAGGAGGTAGAGGAGGAAGAAGGTGTGGCGATGACTTGCTAGGGTGAATGGGTGAAGGAGGTGGGGGTTGAACAAGGTGTGAAGGTACTTGGCTATGGTGGATGGATGAAGGAGGTGGATGTAGAGGAAGTTGTGAAGGTGCTTCACTATGGTGGATGGTTAAGGGAGTTGGAGGTGGAAGCAACTGTGAAGGTGTTTGGCTATGGTGGATGAGTGAAGGAGGTGGAGTTGGAAGAACGCGTGAAGGTGCTTCGCTATTGTGGATAACAAAGGGAGGTGAAGGAGGAAGAAGGTGTGATGGAGGTGAAGGAGGTGACTGGCTATGGCGGATGGGTTAAGGAGGTGGAGATTGAAGAAGGTGTGAAGATGTTTCACTATGGTGGATGGGTGAAGGAGGTRGAGGAGGAAGAAGGTGTGAAGGTGACTGGCTAGGGTGAATAGGTGAAGGAGGTGGGAGTGGACCAAGGTGTGAAGGTGCGTGGCTATGGTGGATGGGTGAAGGAGGTCGAGCTGGGAGAAGGTGTGAAGGTGATTTGCTATGGTGGATGGCTAAAGGAGGCGGAGGTGGAAGAAGGTGTGAAGGTGTGTAACTATGGTGAATGGGTGAAGGAGGTGGAGGAGGAAGAAGATGTGAAGGTGAGTGACTATGGTGAATAGGTGAAGGAGGTGGGAGTGGACCAAGGTGTGAAGGTGCTTGGCTATGGTGGATGGGTGTAGGAGGTCGAGGTGGGAGAAGGTGTGAAGGTGCTTGGTTCTGGTGGATCGCTAAAGGAGGTTGAGGTGGAAGAAGGTGTGAAGGTGCTTGCCTATGGCGGATGGGTGAAGGAGGGAGAGCTGGAATAAGGTGTGAAGGTGTTTCACTATTGTGGAAGGGTGAAGGAGGTGGAGGTGGAAGAAGGTGTGTAGGGGCTTACCTATGCTGGATGGGTGAAGGAGGTGGAGGTGGAAGTAGGTGTGAAGGTGCTTGGCTATGACGGATGGATGAAGGAGGTGGAGGGGCTTAGCTATAGTGGATGGGTGAAGGAGGTCGAGGTGGAAAAAGGTGTGAAGCTGCTTGAATATGGTAAATGGGTGAGGGAGGTAGAGGAGGAAGAAGGTGTGAAGGTGCCTAACTAGGGTGAATGGGTGAAGAAGGTGGAGGTGGAAGAAGGTGTGAAGGTGCTTGGCTATTGTGGATGCGTAAATGAGGTGGAGGTGAAAGAAGGTGTGAAGGTGCTTGGCTATGGCGGATGGGTGAAGGAGGTGGAGGTGGCAGAAGGTGTGAAGGTGCTTAGCTATTGTGGATGGGTGAAGGAAGTGGAGGTGGAAGAAGGTGTTAAGGTGACTGGTTAGGGTGAATGAGTGAAGTAGATGGAGGGGGAAGAAGGTGTGAAGGTGCTTGGCTCTGGTGGATGGGTCAAGGAGGTGGTGGTGGAAGAAGGTGTGAAGGTGCTTGGCTATGCTGGATGGGTGAAGGAGGTGCAAGTAGAAGAAGGAATGAAGGTGTTTGGCTATGGCCGATAGGTGAAGGAGGTGAAGGTGGAAGAAGGTGTGAAGGTCTTTGGCTATGGTGTGTGGGTTATACGGATGTGGAGGTGGCAAAAGGCGTGACAGAGTCTGGCTTAGACTAGCTAGGATGAATGGGTGAAGTAGCTGAAGGTGGAAAGAAGTGTGAAAGTGCTTAGTTGTTTTGGACGGGTGGAGGTGGAGGTGGAAGAAGTTGTAAAGGTGCTTGGCTATGGGGGATGGGTGAAGGAGGTGGAGGTGGAAGAAGGTGTGAAGCTGTTTGGCTATCATGGATGGGTGAAGGAGGTAGAAGAGGAAGAAGGTGTGAAGGTGCCTGGCTAGGGTGAATGGGTGAAGGAGGTGGATGTGCAAGAAGCGATGAATGTGTTTCGCTAACGAGGTGGAGGTGGAAGAAGGTGTAAAGGTGCTTGGCTATGCTGGATGGGTGAACGAGGTAGAGGTGGTAGGTGTGAAGGTGTTTGGATATGGTGGATGGTTGAGGGACGTAGAGGAGGAAGAAGGTGTGTAGGTGTCTCGCTAGGGTCAATGGGTGAAGGATGTGAAGGTGGAAGAAGGTGTGAAGGTGCTTCTTTATGGAGGATGGGTGAATGAGGTGCATGTGGAAGAAGGTTTGAAGGTGCTTGTCTATGGCTGACAAGTGGAGGTGGAGGTGGAAGAAGGTTCAAGATGCTTGGCTATGGTGTGTGGGTTTTAAGGATGTGGAGATGGAAAAAATGTGTGAAAGAGTCTAGCGAGGGTGGATGGGTGAAGTAGGTGAACGTGGAAAGAGGTGTGAAGGTGCTTGGCAGTGGTTGACGGGTGGAGGTCCAGGTAGTAGAAGATGTGGAGCTTCTTGGCTATGGGGGATGGGTGAAGGAGGTGGACGTGGAAGAAGGTGTGAAGGTGTTTGGCTATTGTGGATGGGTGAAGGAGGTGGACGAGGAAGAAGGTCTGAAGGTGCCTGGCTAGGGTGAGTGGGTGAAGGAGGTGGAGGTGGAAGTAGGGGCGAAGGTGTTTGGGTAACGAGGTGGAGGTGGAAGAAGGTGTAAAGGTTCTTGGCTATGTTGGATGGGTGAAGGAGGTGGAGGTGGAAGAAGGTGTGAAGGTGTTTGGCTATGGTGGATAGGTAAAGGAGGTAGAGGAGGAAGAAGGTGTGAAGGTTTTTAGCTATGGTAAATGGGTGAAGGAGGTGGAGGTGAAAAGAGGTGTGAAGGTGCTTGGCTATGGAGGATGGTTCAAGGAGATGCACGTGGAAGAAGGTATGAAGGTGCTTGGCTATGGTATGTGGGTTATAAGGATGTGGAGATGGGGGAAATGTGTGAAAGAGTCTGGCTAGGGTGGATGGGTGAAGAAGGTGAACGTGGAAAGAGGTGTGAAGGTGCTTGGCAGAGGTGGACGGGTGGAGGTGCAGGTAGAAGAAGGTGTGGAGGTACTTGGCTATGAGGAATGGGTGGAGGAGGTGGAGGTGGAAGAAGGTGTGAAGGTGTTTGGCTATGGTGGATGGGTGAAGGAGGTGGACAAGGAAGAAAGTTTGAAGGTGCCTGGCTAGGGTGAGTGGGTGAAGGAGGTGGAGGTGAAAGAAGGGGTGAAGGTGTTTGGCTAATGAGGTGGAAGTGGAAGAAGGCGTGAAGGTGCTTGACTATTGTGGATGCGTAAAGGAGCTCGAGGTGGAAGAAGGTGTGAAGCTGCTGGGCTATGGCGGATGGGTGAAGGAGGTGGAGGTGACAGAAGGTGTGAAGGTGCTTCGCTTTTGTGGATGGGTGAAGGAGGTGGAGGTGGAAGAAGGTGTGAAGGTGACTGGCTAAGGTGAATGGGTGAAGGAGGTGGTGGTGGAACATGATGTGAAGGTGCTTGGCTAGGGTATATAAGTGAAGGTGCTTGGCTATGGCGGATTGGTCAAGGAGGTGGTGGTGGAAGAAGGTGTGAAGGTGCTTGGCTATGCTGGATGGGTGAAGGAGGTGCAAGTGGAAGAAGGTGTGAAGGTGCTTGGCTATGGCTGATAGGTGAGGGAGGTGGAGGTGGAAGAAGGTGGGAACTATGATACCTAGCGTTCATTAAACGCGCGTTCCTCATTCAGTTTTTGAACGTTGTGAACGAGCGTTCACTAAACGCCCCTGAACGTGATTGATGTGTTCGCGCTGGGGTCTGTCAGGGCTGGGGGAGTGCCTCTTAGTCCACGGGAGCGTCGGCGGTGTTTAGGGGAGGCAGTGGGAAAGTCGTAGTACCGAAAAAAAAAAAAAAAAAAAAAAAAAAAAAAAAAAA
>BFEA01000066.1:3748329-3760519 GCA_003427395.1 Chara braunii
GAGAGAGAGAGAGAGAGAGAGAGAGAGAGAGAAAGACTGCGCCATAGTGTGCGCGCGCGCGCGCGCGCGAGAGAGAGAGAGAGAGAGAGAGAGAGAGAGAGAGAGAAAGACTGCGCCATAGCGCGCGCACGCGAGAGAGAGAGAGAGAGAGAAAGACGGCAAACCCGAGCAGGCGGACGCGCGCAGGGACATCGACGGCTCAGCGCGGCAGCGAACGGCGGCCCCAATAACGAAGATCGGCGATGAAGACGACAACGGCGTGCAGCTGAACTAAAAATTGAACGCGCGTTCAAGTTTCTTTGAACGCTCGTTCAATTCTTTGAACGCGCGTTCAAGTCTTTTGAACGGAGGCTGGGGGTGGATTCCTGTGCTCGACCCTCGCCGCATTGTCGGCGCTGTGGAGGTTTAGGGGTCGTGAGGGGTGCGTGGCCGGCACAACAGAGTGGGCTCGGGGTTGGCCCGACGAGGCCTGGTGCGGGGAGGGACGCCGGCGGGAGTTGGAGCATCGTGGGACAGGTTGAGGGCGGACCTCTTCGGTGAACCCATCGGCGAGCGGGCACAATGCCGTGAAGTCAGTCTCGGGTGTTAGAGGATGGGGGGGAGGACGAGAATCGGAAGGCGCAGAAGAAGTGTTGCGTGTACAAGTACATCCGCGTGGGACATAGTCTCGGCAAAAGATTCCGCAGCAATCGCATGTTGAAGTGCGTTTTCTGCGGCCACGAGTTCCAGGGCAACCAGTTCGTGGCGGCGCGCCATTTCCACCAAGGCAAGGGATGTCCGGAAGTGACCGACGAGGCACTTGTCGGCATCCACCACAACAGTGAGTACAAGATGTCCGACAAGTTCCTAGAGCGGATCCAGCGATTTGAGGAGCTTCACGGTGCGGCGCCTGCGACGGATCCGCGACGGGACGAGGGGGGGGAGGGAGAGATGAGGGACGCGGAGGAGCAGATCGACGTGGACGACGACGTCGAAGAGGTTGCACGGGCGGGGTCGTAAGGGAGGGAGCGAGGGAAGGGCGTTGTCAGCGAGCCAGGGGAGCAGCAGGGCCAGTACTTTGCGTCGGCGCACGTGTCTGTTCGTACACGGGCAGGTGCGGATATGCATGAGGGGGGTCCGTCTATGGGGAAGAGGAAGGAAAGAGAGGAGGGGGCCAGACTGATGGCAGGACAGAAGAGGATGAGACAAAACACGATCACGGAGTCATTCACTTCAAAGTGGCAGAGGGAGTTCAAGAAGAAGTGGCTGCGTTTTGTGTACAGTCAGCATCTGGCGTTCAACGTCTTCCAGAGCGAGCCGTGGTTGGACGTCGTCCGACACTTTAGGGATTTGCCTTTAGGGATTTGCCAGGGCCAGTGAAGGTGTTGTGGCCTTCAGAGAATGAGATCGCGGACATAGAGACCATTGTCCACACGGCGGACGATGTGGGAGCTGATCTCGCGGAGGTCAGGGCCCCTTTCTATGTCACGGGGGCCACCATTATGTCAGACGGAAGGAAGTCACACGATGCTAGACCCATCGTTAACTTCCTTGCCAGCGGGTCGTGTGGGGTGATGCTCGTCCGGACGATGAACAGGGAGGGTGAGGGGGATCGGGCGCCTGATGTGTTGGCGCACTGGATCAAGGTGTTCGACGAATTCTCCCCTAAGTGGGTGAACGCCATCTGCACCGACTCCGCCTCGGCGTACGTGGCCGCGGCGAACATGCTCCAGGGGCACCAGCAGAGGCCAGAGCATCGACGGATCACGTGGCTCCCATGCGCAGTGCATGTCTGCAACAAGATGTTGTCAGACATTGGCTGTTCGGGCCCATGGTCCAAGGACATCATCGTGAGGGGGAGAGCGGTGGTGCGCTTCATTAAGGAGCACGGCGCCGCTCTCCATATCTTCCGGGGGGAGAGAGGTCAGATGGGCCTCATCTATCCTTGCGAGACATGTTTTGCATCCGTGTTTGCGATGGTGGAGCGTTTGCTGGCAGTGAGGTCAGCTTTGGAGAGGACGGTGGATGGCGATACTTGGGGTATTGTTCCTTGGGACCATTCCGTTCGTCATATGCCTAGGTGGGTCAGGTGGCAGGTGCGACATGGCAGTTGGTGGTATTCCATGGGCATGTTGTTCCGTATCATGGAGCCTGTGTACGACCTGCTGCGCAGGTTGGACCGCGGAGGGCTGCATATGTCGCGGGTGGTTGAGTGGACATAGGATCTCGCCCGCCAGGTAGCAGAGGAGGTTTGTGGACTTCCGGGAGATCTTGCATACTACATTGTGCAGAGGGTGCAGGCTCGATGCGCTCACATGTTGGAGTCGGCGCACGCCACTGCTCACCTTCTCTGTCCCAGCCGGCGGGACTTGCGGTACTTCGAGGGCGTGGTCAGCGACTACGACGTGAGTTTGGTGAGGGAGGCGGAGACTTACATCTTGTCGTAGACAGGGTTCAGTGTGGCGAGCCGCGACTACGAGACCGCATGTGCGCAGTTGCGCGACTTCCACACACGGAGGGGGACGATTGCTTCGGGGGGGAGAGACGGAGAGAGAGATGCACAGAGGTGCAGGGGCGATGCGGAGACGTACGAGTCCGGGTGTTGGTGGTCGAGGTACGGGCAGTACGCCCCGCATTTGCAGGTTATCGCTCTTCGTGTGATGTACATGTGGACGTGCTCCTCTCCTGCGGAGAGGAATTGGGCCGTCCACGAGGGTGTATAGATGAAGAAGCGTAACCGGCTTGAGTTCGAGAAGGTCGCGAAGTTGGTTGAGATCTCAGCCAACGTGCGCCTTCTCTCTCATCAGCGGGCAGGCCGCGGGTTCGCTCTGCCGTGGACTCTAGATGAGTCGTTGTTGGACGCGGAGGGAGGTATTGGGATTCGCCCCTCGTGGAAGGGGACGGACGAGAGCAGGACGCGGGAGGAGGTCAAGGATCAGAGACGTTCATGGCAGCGAGACCCATGTGGGTCCAGAGCTCCTCCGGGTGATGTGGGCGATGTTTTTGGGACTCGAGCCGCCACATTGCACCCGTACGCTCGAGACGATTCCGAGGGTCACGAGGACGAGGAGGAGCCGGCGGGCCAAGCTACCGCCACTCCTGCGGCGGATGAGCGTGATGAGTGGAGCGACCCAGAGGACGTCCATAGACGGAGCGGCGGAGATGACCTTTTCGTTCGAGTTGATTTGGAGGAGGAGTCTTGGGGCCGTCATGGGAGCCCTTTAGAGCGTCTGAGGCCTACGTCCGCTGAGCGCGAGAGAGATCTTGGGTCTGCACCTTCGAGGGGGGCAGAGTCGGGGATTGGCCATCGTCCTGTGGGTCGCTCTGGCACGACATCATCCACCGCTCTTCCCACTTCGACGGAGCAGCTCCATCGACAGGCAGCCGGTGCAGATCGATTGCAAAGATTGGTGAGGGGCCTGAGACAGCGATTGGAGGACAAATTAGAGGGCGGTCCTATGCCCGTGCAGGGTGACGACGGAGACACACAGGGGTTGGTTGGTGGAGATGGTGGTGCGTTGGCCGTAGGTGGAGGCGGTGCCAAGTTTGATGCAGCGGTTAAGGGGATACCAATGGGCGGCGGAGGCGGTTTCAGTGAGTTTGGTGACATGGGTATGCCCCCGGGAGAGAGCGTGGGTCTGGCCCGAGGAGAGAGCGAGTCTAGTGGGGACATCAGTGTGGGTATGCAGGACTTACTGGGACAGATCAGCTTCGCGGATCCGAGTAGTTTCTCCCCTGCCATGCGCGTAGAGGTGATGTTGGGGGCAGAGGGGGATGAGGACCGAACACCCCCTGGAGAGACATCTGCAGAGAGGCTGGATAGGCTTGATAGTCGTTGAGCTTGTCTCATGGCACAGAGGGACCCCAGGACGTAGGAGCTCGCCCGTCTTGCGGCGGAGGACCGACGAAGGCAGCTGGGGACATTCACGCCGGCGTCCGTTGACGTGGGGCTGGCTGCCCACACGGATCCTCCATCGGACGAGCCACGTTCGAAGCCGGCGCAGCCTCCTGCCGTCCAGCTGAGGCCCGAGGAGACATTGCAGGAGGTCGCGGGCATGCCTTCACCCGTGGGTTCAGTTGAGGGTGCCTTGCATATGTCCCCGGGTCTGGAGGACATACAGACGGGGCAGTCAGTGCGCGTTGATGATATTCGCCCATCGGCACAGGCGGAGGGGATAGCACCGACCACCGAAGGGGACGGGGCCGTAGAGGGGGCCGTTGGTGTTGGCGGGTCAGGGGTGTTATCCGCGGCCAATCCGATGTCCACAGCTGGCGGGGGAGACCCCGCACTGTTGGACAGGCGTGACGCAGACGGACAGGAGATGCCACAGACTTTGGTGGTTTGAACTGCTGTGAGGCCAGTGGTGCCACATCAGGAAACGTTTTTGGAGGGTTATAGGCGTCCTGCACATGGCGGTGGCCCGGTCGAGGAGTGACGTGTAGGCAGGGGCGCGTGCATACCCACGGTCCCTACTTTTGCGCCGTCACGGACGAGGCTGGAGATCAGGCATGTGGCTACGCCTCGGGGCAGCCTCCCTTTTGGTTTTATGACCGCTGAGGAGTTGGAGGACCACGGCAGGAGGGATTTGACGGAGATCGACCAGCGCGTTTTGAGGTCAGTCCCGGAGGAGGGGAAGCTGCCTCACGTGCAGGACTTATCTTGGGGGCCAGCCAGCCCCAGCTTACCTTCTGGGTGTTCCATCGCAGCGCAATCTGGCGGGGCTGCAGGGGACTTACCTTCTGGAGGTTCCATCGCAGCGGCATCTGGCGGGGCCGCAGGGGACTTACCTTCTGGAGGTTCGGTTGCAGCGCCATCTGGAGGCGCCGCAGGCCCTTCGTCACCCTGACTGCAGCTCCTAGGAAGGGCGGCAGTCTCACCCCAAGGTCGGTTGCCCGTAGACGGAGAGACACTACCCAACGTGCGCGGGAGTTGCTGGACACCATGTTGTTCGGTCGCATTGATCGACCATGGAGTGAGACGAGACGGGCGACGACGGCGAGTGGCGGTCGTCAGCCAGGTTTGAGAGGGGTTTCCACGAGCGCGAGACGCCGAGATGTTGTAGCTTCAGGGTTTGGCGGTAGAGGGGGCGGCGGCGGTGGCAGTGGTGGTGACGGCGACGGTCGACGTGAGGGCACAGGCGGTGCCAAGACGAGCGCAGTGGATCCGCCGCGGACGTACGGTTTGAGAGAGACGTCGATTATTTTGGAGGAGCCTGATGTTGTTACACGACTGAGGCATGACCGACACGTGCCCTTAGATCGACGCCAGGAGGGGGAGACTTCAGGGACTGACGGTCTACCTATGGCACGCGAGTCACGCCGACGTGATGACCTAGCAGCAGCAGCCATCATGACGGTGAGAGGAAGGAGAGTCATTATGGACGACGATCCCGACGAGCTTCCCGTCGCTTCCGAGCCTTCTGCCGGCGGACGCGGCGGTCAGCGTCAGAGAGATCGAGGACGTGGCAGTGGTCGGTCCCACGGACGAGTTTCTCATCGGTCCGAGCGAGATCCAATTTCGCACGACGATTGTTGACGGATTACGGACTTGCGTTTTCGTGACTTTCTCAGTGTACTTTAGTTTTTTGTTATCCATGACAGACGTAGTGTCTCGTGAGGTTGTATTATAGTCTACTTTCCAGTGGGTACTTTTCTGCGCAGACGTAGTGTTTCGTGATGTTGTATTATAGTGTAATTTCCAGTAGGCACTTTTCTCCAGTTTGCTACTTCGGAGATTGTAGCTTTCCAGTGTATTTTAGTGTACTTTTTCGTCGGCATTTTCGGGTTGGTACTTCTTTCCACAGACTGGCGGGGCTTCGACACGATGTGTCAAATTTTTGCTATTATCAATGCTATATTGGTTTGCGTTTTGCTTCGATCATTACATCTTGGCATTTGCGATGTTTCTGTTTTCATAGGACGAGTGTTTTGTGTGCTTTGAGTCCACCCTTGGTTTCTCTGAAATCTTACTTCCCACTCTATGAGCACCACAAAAACCTCGGGCACCCGGGGGCGTGGGCGGACTTGGGGGGTTGGGGTTTGGCGCAATTTGAACATGCACGAAACCCAAGCCCCCGAACCCCCCAAACCACCTTTTTTTTTTTTGCCTGCAACCCTTTTTTAAAAATTTCTCTAACCGCTTGTTTTGCGCTATTAAAAAAAATAAAAAGAAAACAGATATTTTGGAAAAAAAAAATAAAAGAAAGGTCGCAGTTTATGTGTGTGTGTGTGAATGTGATTATGTGTGTGGGTATTTGTTTGTGTAAATGGGTGGCGCAGTTTGGGGAGTTGTACGTGTTGGCGAAAAAAAATGTGCCCGTGTGTGTGCAACGGTCTGAATTCGTGTGTGCATGTGCGTGTGTGTATATGTGTGTGTGTGTCAGTGTGTGTGTGTGTAAATGGGTGGCGTGGTTTGGGGGGTTGTAATTGTGGGCGGGNGAGAGAGAGAGAGAGAGAGAGAGAGAGAGAGAGAGAGACGGCGAACGCGTGGAGGTGGACGCGCGCAGGGACATCGACGGCTCAGCGCGACAGCGGACGGCGGCCCCAACAACGAAGATTGGCGACGAAGACGACAACGGCGCGCAGCTGAACTAAAAATTGAACGCGCGTTCAAGTTTCTTTGAATGCTCGTTCAATTCTTTAAACGCGTGTTCAAGTTTTTTCAACGGAGGCTGGGGGGGGGTTCCTGTGCGAGGCCCACGCCGCATTGTTGGCGCAGTGGAGGTTTTGGGGCCGTGGGGGGTGCGTGGCCAGCACAACAGAGTGCGCTCGGGGTTGGCCCGACGAGGCCTGGTGCGGGGAGGGACGCCGACGGGAGTTGGAGCATCGTGGGACAGGTTGAGGGCGGACCGCTTCGGCGAACCCATCGGTGAGCGGGCACGATGCCGCGAAGTCAATCTCGGGTGTTTGAGGATGGGGTGGAGGACGAGAATCGGAAGGCGCAGAAGAAGTGTTGCGTGTACAAGTACATCCACGTGGGACAGAGTCTCGGCAAAAGATTTTGTGGCAATCGCATGTTGAAGTGCGTTTTCTGCGGCCACGAGTTCGAGGGCAACCAGTTCCCGGTGGCACGCCATTTTCGCCAGGGCAAGGGATGTCCGGAAGTGACCGACGAGGCACTTGTCGACATCCACTACAACAGTAAGTACAAGATGTCCGACAAGTTCCTAGAGCGGATCCAGCGATTTGAGGAGCTTCACGGTGCGGCGCCTGCAACGGATCCGCGACGGGACGAGGGGGGGGAGGGAGAGATGAGGGACGCGGAGCAGCAGATCGACGTGGACGACGACGTCGAAGAGGTTGCACGGGCGGGGTCGTTAGGGAGGGAGTGAGGGAAGCGCGTTGTCAGCGAGCCGGGGGAGCAGCAGGGACAGTACTTTGCGTTGGCGCTGGTGTCTGTTCGTACACGGGCAGGTGCGGATACAGCTGAGGGGGGTTCGTCTGTGGGGAAGAGGAAGGAGACAGAGGAGGGGGCCCGACTGACGGCAGCACAGAAAAGGATGAGACAAAACACGATCACGGAGTCATTCACTTCAAAGTGGCAGATGGAGTTCGAGAAGAAGTGGCTGCGTTTTGTGTACAGTCAGCGTCTGGCATTCAACGTCTTCCGGAGCGAGCCGTGGTTGGACGTCGTTCGGCACTTCAGGGATTTGCCGGGGGCAGTGAAGGTGTTGTGGCCTTCAGAGAATGAGATCGCGGACATAGAGACCATTGTCCACACGGCGGACGATGTGGGAGCTGATCTCGCGGAGGTCAGGGCCCCTTTCTATGTCACGGGGGCCACCATTATGTCAGACGAAAGGAAGTCACGCGATGCTAGACCCATCGTTAACTTCCTTGCCAGCGGGTCGTGTGGGGTGATGCTCGTCCGGACGATGAACAGGGAGGGTGAGGGGGATCGGGCGCCTGATGTGTTGGCGCACTGGATCAAGGTGTTCGACGAATTCTCCCCTAAGTGGGTGAACGCCATCTGCACCGACTCCGCCTCGGCGTACGTGGCCGCGGCGAACATGCTCCAGGGGCACCAGCAGAGGCCAGAGCATCGACGGATCACGTGGCTCCCATGCGCAGTGCATGTCTGCAACAAGATGTTGTCAGACATTGGCTGTTCGGGCCCATGGTCCAAGGACATCATCGTGAGGGGGAGAGCGGTGGTGCGCTTCATTAAGGAGCACGGCGCCGCTCTCCATATCTTCCGGGGGGAGAGAGGTCAGATGGGCCTCATCTATCCTTGCGAGACATGTTTTGCATCCGTGTTTGCGATGGTGGAGCGTTTGCTGGCAGTGAGGTCAGCTTTGGAGAGGACGGTGGATGGCGATACTTGGGGTATTGTTCCTTGGGACCATTCCGTTCGTCATATGCCTAGGTGGGTCAGGTGGCAGGTGCGACATGGCAGTTGGTGGTATTCCATGGGCATGTTGTTCCGTATCATGGAGCCTGTGTACGACCTGCTGCGCAGGTTGGACCGCGGAGGGCTGCATATGTCGCGGGTGGTTGAGTGGACATAGGATCTCGCCCGCCAGGTAGCAGAGGAGGTTTGTGGACTTCCGGGAGATCTTGCATACTACATTGTGCAGAGGGTGCAGGCTCGATGCGCTCACATGTTGGAGTCGGCGCACGCCACTGCTCACCTTCTCTGTCCCAGCCGGCGGGACTTGCGGTACTTCGAGGGCGTGGTCAGCGACTACGACGTGAGTTTGGTGAGGGAGGCGGAGACTTACATCTTGTCGTAGACAGGGTTCAGTGTGGCGAGCCGCGACTACGAGACCGCATGTGCGCAGTTGCGCGACTTCCACACACGGAGGGGGACGATTGCTTCGGGGGGGAGAGACGGAGAGAGAGATGCACAGAGGTGCAGGGGCGATGCGGAGACGTACGAGTCCGGGTGTTGGTGGTCGAGGTACGGGCAGTACGCCCCGCATTTGCAGGTTATCGCTCTTCGTGTGATGTACATGTGGACGTGCTCCTCTCCTGCGGAGAGGAATTGGGCCGTCCACGAGGGTGTATAGATGAAGAAGCGTAACCGGCTTGAGTTCGAGAAGGTCGCGAAGTTGGTTGAGATCTCAGCCAACGTGCGCCTTCTCTCTCATCAGCGGGCAGGCCGCGGGTTCGCTCTGCCGTGGACTCTAGATGAGTCGTTGTTGGACGCGGAGGGAGGTATTGGGATTCGCCCCTCGTGGAAGGGGACGGACGAGAGCAGGACGCGGGAGGAGGTCAAGGATCAGAGACGTTCATGGCAGCGAGACCCATGTGGGTCCAGAGCTCCTCCGGGTGATGTGGGCGATGTTTTTGGGACTCGAGCCGCCACATTGCACCCGTACGCTCGAGACGATTCCGAGGGTCACGAGGACGAGGAGGAGCCGGCGGGCCAAGCTACCGCCACTCCTGCGGCGGATGAGCGTGATGAGTGGAGCGACCCAGAGGACGTCCATAGACGGAGCGGCGGAGATGACCTTTTCGTTCGAGTTGATTTGGAGGAGGAGTCTTGGGGCCGTCATGGGAGCCCTTTAGAGCGTCTGAGGCCTACGTCCGCTGAGCGCGAGAGAGATCTTGGGTCTGCACCTTCGAGGGGGGCAGAGTCGGGGATTGGCCATCGTCCTGTGGGTCGCTCTGGCACGACATCATCCACCGCTCTTCCCACTTCGACGGAGCAGCTCCATCGACAGGCAGCCGGTGCAGATCGATTGCAAAGATTGGTGAGGGGCCTGAGACAGCGATTGGAGGACAAATTAGAGGGCGGTCCTATGCCCGTGCAGGGTGACGACGGAGACACACAGGGGTTGGTTGGTGGAGATGGTGGTGCGTTGGCCGTAGGTGGAGG
The DNA here is from genome assembly GCA_003427395.1 of Chara braunii. NCBI lineage: Eukaryota > Viridiplantae > Streptophyta > Charophyceae > Charales > Characeae > Chara > Chara braunii. The sequence goes on from BFEA01000066.1 coordinate 3,758,129, forward strand.
CGGTGCCAAGTTTGATGCAGCGGTTAAGGGGATACCAATGGGCGGCGGAGGCGGTTTCAGTGAGTTTGGTGACATGGGTATGCCCCCGGGAGAGAGCGTGGGTCTGGCCCGAGGAGAGAGCGAGTCTAGTGGGGACATCAGTGTGGGTATGCAGGACTTACTGGGACAGATCAGCTTCGCGGATCCGAGTAGTTTCTCCCCTGCCATGCGCGTAGAGGTGATGTTGGGGGCAGAGGGGGATGAGGACCGAACACCCCCTGGAGAGACATCTGCAGAGAGGCTGGATAGGCTTGATAGTCGTTGAGCTTGTCTCATGGCACAGAGGGACCCCAGGACGTAGGAGCTCGCCCGTCTTGCGGCGGAGGACCGACGAAGGCAGCTGGGGACATTCACGCCGGCGTCCGTTGACGTGGGGCTGGCTGCCCACACGGATCCTCCATCGGACGAGCCACGTTCGAAGCCGGCGCAGCCTCCTGCCGTCCAGCTGAGGCCCGAGGAGACATTGCAGGAGGTCGCGGGCATGCCTTCACCCGTGGGTTCAGTTGAGGGTGCCTTGCATATGTCCCCGGGTCTGGAGGACATACAGACGGGGCAGTCAGTGCGCGTTGATGATATTCGCCCATCGGCACAGGCGGAGGGGATAGCACCGACCACCGAAGGGGACGGGGCCGTAGAGGGGGCCGTTGGTGTTGGCGGGTCAGGGGTGTTATCCGCGGCCAATCCGATGTCCACAGCTGGCGGGGGAGACCCCGCACTGTTGGACAGGCGTGACGCAGACGGACAGGAGATGCCACAGACTTTGGTGGTTTGAACTGCTGTGAGGCCAGTGGTGCCACATCAGGAAACGTTTTTGGAGGGTTATAGGCGTCCTGCACATGGCGGTGGCCCGGTCGAGGAGTGACGTGTAGGCAGGGGCGCGTGCATACCCACGGTCCCTACTTTTGCGCCGTCACGGACGAGGCTGGAGATCAGGCATGTGGCTACGCCTCGGGGCAGCCTCCCTTTTGGTTTTATGACCGCTGAGGAGTTGGAGGACCACGGCAGGAGGGATTTGACGGAGATCGACCAGCGCGTTTTGAGGTCAGTCCCGGACGAGGGAAAGCTGCCTCATGTGCAGGACTTATCCTGGGGGCCAGCCAACCCCAGCTTACCTTCTGGGTGTTCCATCGCAGCGCAATCTGGTGGGGCTGCAGGGGACTTACCTTCTGGAGGTTCCGTCGCAGCGGCATCTCGCGGGGCCGCAGGGGACTTACCTTCTGGAGGTTCGGTCGCAGCGCCATCTGGAGGCGCCGCAGGCCCTTCGTCACCCTTGACCGCAGCTCCGAGGGAGGGCGGCAGTCTCACCCCGAGGTCGGTTGCCCGTAGACAGAGAGACACTACCCAGCGTGCGCGGGAGTTGCTGGACACCATGTTGTTCGGTCGCATTGATCGACCATGGAGTGAGACGAGACGGGCGACGATGGCGAGTGTCGGTCGTCAGCCAGGTTTGAGAGGGGTTTCCACTAGCGCGAGATGCCGAGATGTTGTAGCTTCAGGGTTTGGCGGTAGAGGGGGCGGCGGCGGTGGCAGTGGTGGCGACGGCGACGGTCGATGTGAGGGCGCAGGCGGTGCCACGACGAGCGCACTGGATCCTTCACGGACGTACGGTTTGAGAGAGCCGTCGATTATTTTGGAGGAGCCTCATGTTGTTACACGACTGAGGCAGGCCCGACACGTGCCCTTAGATCGACGCCAGGAGGGGGAGACTTCAGGGACTGACGGTCTACCTATGGCACGCGAGTCACGCCGAATACCCTTACAAGGGTATCCGCCCTGGGTTTTGCAAGTAACAGGAAGGCTCGGTTAACATGGACTTTGAGTGCCCGTGCAGGAAATTGCGAGGGTCGTCCGCACGCGGGCAAAGGTTTGCCTTGTCCCCGTAGGGAGTATGTGGGCGCGCAAGTTAAGGTGCGCGTGTGATTTTTCTGATCAAGTAGACGCCCGGGGTAGCGGGCCGACCCAGACCGTGCTACGACTTTGGTTAGGGAATGATAATTTGTTTTTGACCGGTGCGCGCGGCCCAGCGGGAGGGCTGGACGGCCACGGGCGGGGTGGTAGGCTGGCGCGGGCGCCTAGGGGCCGTGGGTACAACTGGGGGTTGGAAGAGTAGCCGGGGCGGTATCCTAGCCCGGAATGCCGCGCGGTGCCACTTTATATGGGAAACCGCGCCTGCTAGTCACAGGCTTGGGCTTAGCCCTATCGGTTACGGCACTGGACTGTTTCAGAAGAGGTACGGGGTTCGAGACCGGCGGATGGTGGCACGGGAGCGACGGAGCAGCGAGAAGCCGAGGGGTCGAGGGTCCCCACAGGACTATCCCCCTTGGTTTTGTTTTGTCGGGGGAGTCCGACGGT
>BFEA01000066.1:3762914-3786457 GCA_003427395.1 Chara braunii
GAGAGAGAGAGAGAGAGAGAGAGAGAGAGAGAAAGACTGCGCCATAGTGTGCGCGCGCGCGCGCGCGCGAGAGAGAGAGAGAGAGAGAGAGAGAGAGAGAGAGAGAAAGACTGCGCCATAGCGCGCGCACGCGAGAGAGAGAGAGAGAGAGAAAGACGGCAAACCCGAGCAGGCGGACGCGCGCAGGGACATCGACGGCTCAGCGCGGCAGCGAACGGCGGCCCCAATAACGAAGATCGGCGATGAAGACGACAACGGCGTGCAGCTGAACTAAAAATTGAACGCGCGTTCAAGTTTCTTTGAACGCTCGTTCAATTCTTTGAACGCGCGTTCAAGTCTTTTGAACGGAGGCTGGGGGTGGATTCCTGTGCTCGACCCTCGCCGCATTGTCGGCGCTGTGGAGGTTTAGGGGTCGTGAGGGGTGCGTGGCCGGCACAACAGAGTGGGCTCGGGGTTGGCCCGACGAGGCCTGGTGCGGGGAGGGACGCCGGCGGGAGTTGGAGCATCGTGGGACAGGTTGAGGGCGGACCTCTTCGGTGAACCCATCGGCGAGCGGGCACAATGCCGTGAAGTCAGTCTCGGGTGTTAGAGGATGGGGGGGAGGACGAGAATCGGAAGGCGCAGAAGAAGTGTTGCGTGTACAAGTACATCCGCGTGGGACATAGTCTCGGCAAAAGATTCCGCAGCAATCGCATGTTGAAGTGCGTTTTCTGCGGCCACGAGTTCCAGGGCAACCAGTTCGTGGCGGCGCGCCATTTCCACCAAGGCAAGGGATGTCCGGAAGTGACCGACGAGGCACTTGTCGGCATCCACCACAACAGTGAGTACAAGATGTCCGACAAGTTCCTAGAGCGGATCCAGCGATTTGAGGAGCTTCACGGTGCGGCGCCTGCGACGGATCCGCGACGGGACGAGGGGGGGGAGGGAGAGATGAGGGACGCGGAGGAGCAGATCGACGTGGACGACGACGTCGAAGAGGTTGCACGGGCGGGGTCGTAAGGGAGGGAGCGAGGGAAGGGCGTTGTCAGCGAGCCAGGGGAGCAGCAGGGCCAGTACTTTGCGTCGGCGCACGTGTCTGTTCGTACACGGGCAGGTGCGGATATGCATGAGGGGGGTCCGTCTATGGGGAAGAGGAAGGAAAGAGAGGAGGGGGCCAGACTGATGGCAGGACAGAAGAGGATGAGACAAAACACGATCACGGAGTCATTCACTTCAAAGTGGCAGAGGGAGTTCAAGAAGAAGTGGCTGCGTTTTGTGTACAGTCAGCATCTGGCGTTCAACGTCTTCCAGAGCGAGCCGTGGTTGGACGTCGTCCGACACTTTAGGGATTTGCCTTTAGGGATTTGCCAGGGCCAGTGAAGGTGTTGTGGCCTTCAGAGAATGAGATCGCGGACATAGAGACCATTGTCCACACGGCGGACGATGTGGGAGCTGATCTCGCGGAGGTCAGGGCCCCTTTCTATGTCACGGGGGCCACCATTATGTCAGACGGAAGGAAGTCACACGATGCTAGACCCATCGTTAACTTCCTTGCCAGCGGGTCGTGTGGGGTGATGCTCGTCCGGACGATGAACAGGGAGGGTGAGGGGGATCGGGCGCCTGATGTGTTGGCGCACTGGATCAAGGTGTTCGACGAATTCTCCCCTAAGTGGGTGAACGCCATCTGCACCGACTCCGCCTCGGCGTACGTGGCCGCGGCGAACATGCTCCAGGGGCACCAGCAGAGGCCAGAGCATCGACGGATCACGTGGCTCCCATGCGCAGTGCATGTCTGCAACAAGATGTTGTCAGACATTGGCTGTTCGGGCCCATGGTCCAAGGACATCATCGTGAGGGGGAGAGCGGTGGTGCGCTTCATTAAGGAGCACGGCGCCGCTCTCCATATCTTCCGGGGGGAGAGAGGTCAGATGGGCCTCATCTATCCTTGCGAGACATGTTTTGCATCCGTGTTTGCGATGGTGGAGCGTTTGCTGGCAGTGAGGTCAGCTTTGGAGAGGACGGTGGATGGCGATACTTGGGGTATTGTTCCTTGGGACCATTCCGTTCGTCATATGCCTAGGTGGGTCAGGTGGCAGGTGCGACATGGCAGTTGGTGGTATTCCATGGGCATGTTGTTCCGTATCATGGAGCCTGTGTACGACCTGCTGCGCAGGTTGGACCGCGGAGGGCTGCATATGTCGCGGGTGGTTGAGTGGACATAGGATCTCGCCCGCCAGGTAGCAGAGGAGGTTTGTGGACTTCCGGGAGATCTTGCATACTACATTGTGCAGAGGGTGCAGGCTCGATGCGCTCACATGTTGGAGTCGGCGCACGCCACTGCTCACCTTCTCTGTCCCAGCCGGCGGGACTTGCGGTACTTCGAGGGCGTGGTCAGCGACTACGACGTGAGTTTGGTGAGGGAGGCGGAGACTTACATCTTGTCGTAGACAGGGTTCAGTGTGGCGAGCCGCGACTACGAGACCGCATGTGCGCAGTTGCGCGACTTCCACACACGGAGGGGGACGATTGCTTCGGGGGGGAGAGACGGAGAGAGAGATGCACAGAGGTGCAGGGGCGATGCGGAGACGTACGAGTCCGGGTGTTGGTGGTCGAGGTACGGGCAGTACGCCCCGCATTTGCAGGTTATCGCTCTTCGTGTGATGTACATGTGGACGTGCTCCTCTCCTGCGGAGAGGAATTGGGCCGTCCACGAGGGTGTATAGATGAAGAAGCGTAACCGGCTTGAGTTCGAGAAGGTCGCGAAGTTGGTTGAGATCTCAGCCAACGTGCGCCTTCTCTCTCATCAGCGGGCAGGCCGCGGGTTCGCTCTGCCGTGGACTCTAGATGAGTCGTTGTTGGACGCGGAGGGAGGTATTGGGATTCGCCCCTCGTGGAAGGGGACGGACGAGAGCAGGACGCGGGAGGAGGTCAAGGATCAGAGACGTTCATGGCAGCGAGACCCATGTGGGTCCAGAGCTCCTCCGGGTGATGTGGGCGATGTTTTTGGGACTCGAGCCGCCACATTGCACCCGTACGCTCGAGACGATTCCGAGGGTCACGAGGACGAGGAGGAGCCGGCGGGCCAAGCTACCGCCACTCCTGCGGCGGATGAGCGTGATGAGTGGAGCGACCCAGAGGACGTCCATAGACGGAGCGGCGGAGATGACCTTTTCGTTCGAGTTGATTTGGAGGAGGAGTCTTGGGGCCGTCATGGGAGCCCTTTAGAGCGTCTGAGGCCTACGTCCGCTGAGCGCGAGAGAGATCTTGGGTCTGCACCTTCGAGGGGGGCAGAGTCGGGGATTGGCCATCGTCCTGTGGGTCGCTCTGGCACGACATCATCCACCGCTCTTCCCACTTCGACGGAGCAGCTCCATCGACAGGCAGCCGGTGCAGATCGATTGCAAAGATTGGTGAGGGGCCTGAGACAGCGATTGGAGGACAAATTAGAGGGCGGTCCTATGCCCGTGCAGGGTGACGACGGAGACACACAGGGGTTGGTTGGTGGAGATGGTGGTGCGTTGGCCGTAGGTGGAGGCGGTGCCAAGTTTGATGCAGCGGTTAAGGGGATACCAATGGGCGGCGGAGGCGGTTTCAGTGAGTTTGGTGACATGGGTATGCCCCCGGGAGAGAGCGTGGGTCTGGCCCGAGGAGAGAGCGAGTCTAGTGGGGACATCAGTGTGGGTATGCAGGACTTACTGGGACAGATCAGCTTCGCGGATCCGAGTAGTTTCTCCCCTGCCATGCGCGTAGAGGTGATGTTGGGGGCAGAGGGGGATGAGGACCGAACACCCCCTGGAGAGACATCTGCAGAGAGGCTGGATAGGCTTGATAGTCGTTGAGCTTGTCTCATGGCACAGAGGGACCCCAGGACGTAGGAGCTCGCCCGTCTTGCGGCGGAGGACCGACGAAGGCAGCTGGGGACATTCACGCCGGCGTCCGTTGACGTGGGGCTGGCTGCCCACACGGATCCTCCATCGGACGAGCCACGTTCGAAGCCGGCGCAGCCTCCTGCCGTCCAGCTGAGGCCCGAGGAGACATTGCAGGAGGTCGCGGGCATGCCTTCACCCGTGGGTTCAGTTGAGGGTGCCTTGCATATGTCCCCGGGTCTGGAGGACATACAGACGGGGCAGTCAGTGCGCGTTGATGATATTCGCCCATCGGCACAGGCGGAGGGGATAGCACCGACCACCGAAGGGGACGGGGCCGTAGAGGGGGCCGTTGGTGTTGGCGGGTCAGGGGTGTTATCCGCGGCCAATCCGATGTCCACAGCTGGCGGGGGAGACCCCGCACTGTTGGACAGGCGTGACGCAGACGGACAGGAGATGCCACAGACTTTGGTGGTTTGAACTGCTGTGAGGCCAGTGGTGCCACATCAGGAAACGTTTTTGGAGGGTTATAGGCGTCCTGCACATGGCGGTGGCCCGGTCGAGGAGTGACGTGTAGGCAGGGGCGCGTGCATACCCACGGTCCCTACTTTTGCGCCGTCACGGACGAGGCTGGAGATCAGGCATGTGGCTACGCCTCGGGGCAGCCTCCCTTTTGGTTTTATGACCGCTGAGGAGTTGGAGGACCACGGCAGGAGGGATTTGACGGAGATCGACCAGCGCGTTTTGAGGTCAGTCCCGGACGAGGGAAAGCTGCCTCATGTGCAGGACTTATCCTGGGGGCCAGCCAACCCCAGCTTACCTTCTGGGTGTTCCATCGCAGCGCAATCTGGTGGGGCTGCAGGGGACTTACCTTCTGGAGGTTCCGTCGCAGCGGCATCTCGCGGGGCCGCAGGGGACTTACCTTCTGGAGGTTCGGTCGCAGCGCCATCTGGAGGCGCCGCAGGCCCTTCGTCACCCTTGACCGCAGCTCCGAGGGAGGGCGGCAGTCTCACCCCGAGGTCGGTTGCCCGTAGACAGAGAGACACTACCCAGCGTGCGCGGGAGTTGCTGGACACCATGTTGTTCGGTCGCATTGATCGACCATGGAGTGAGACGAGACGGGCGACGATGGCGAGTGTCGGTCGTCAGCCAGGTTTGAGAGGGGTTTCCACTAGCGCGAGATGCCGAGATGTTGTAGCTTCAGGGTTTGGCGGTAGAGGGGGCGGCGGCGGTGGCAGTGGTGGCGACGGCGACGGTCGATGTGAGGGCGCAGGCGGTGCCACGACGAGCGCACTGGATCCTTCACGGACGTACGGTTTGAGAGAGCCGTCGATTATTTTGGAGGAGCCTCATGTTGTTACACGACTGAGGCAGGCCCGACACGTGCCCTTAGATCGACGCCAGGAGGGGGAGACTTCAGGGACTGACGGTCTACCTATGGCACGCGAGTCACGCCGAATACCCTTACAAGGGTATCCGCCCTGGGTTTTGCAAGTAACAGGAAGGCTCGGTTAACATGGACTTTGAGTGCCCGTGCAGGAAATTGCGAGGGTCGTCCGCACGCGGGCAAAGGTTTGCCTTGTCCCCGTAGGGAGTATGTGGGCGCGCAAGTTAAGGTGCGCGTGTGATTTTTCTGATCAAGTAGACGCCCGGGGTAGCGGGCCGACCCAGACCGTGCTACGACTTTGGTTAGGGAATGATAATTTGTTTTTGACCGGTGCGCGCGGCCCAGCGGGAGGGCTGGACGGCCACGGGCGGGGTGGTAGGCTGGCGCGGGCGCCTAGGGGCCGTGGGTACAACTGGGGGTTGGAAGAGTAGCCGGGGCGGTATCCTAGCCCGGAATGCCGCGCGGTGCCACTTTATATGGGAAACCGCGCCTGCTAGTCACAGGCTTGGGCTTAGCCCTATCGGTTACGGCACTGGACTGTTTCAGAAGAGGTACGGGGTTCGAGACCGGCGGATGGTGGCACGGGAGCGACGGAGCAGCGAGAAGCCGAGGGGTCGAGGGTCCCCACAGGACTATCCCCCTTGGTTTTGTTTTGTCGGGGGAGTCCGACGGTAAGGTTGTGGTGCAAGGCTACGGGAGGCCCGGTAGGGCCGTGGCCTGTTCCTCCCTCCCTTAGGCGATTCCCCCTCCCATATTTCGACGACTTATTTTGATATTTTTGCGTACTTCAGTCTGTTTCCCCTTGGGTGCTGTTACCTCAGAAGGGTTGTGGGGCACCGTGTTGGGCAGGCCGTAGGGTCATCCGAATTTGGTACGAGTCGAAGAAGGGGTCGCATGACCCCGTCACGTGGACCGCTATGGGCAGATCCCTCGGAGCGCCCACACAATCGGAGTTAGTAAGACTCGTAGGCAGTCCGGAAGTGAACTCGGTCGCGAGTTGAGCCAAGGGCAAAAAGGGGAGGGATTTTTGCTCTAGATTTTATTTTTTGTTTCCCCCTGTTCCCTTCCTTAGAGTCGGCCGACTTGCTGACGCGGCCATTGGACAGACTGGGAAGCAGGGGCCGGGTGGTGTTCTCGGGGGATAACTTACAGAGGAGATTAGCATTGCCCCTGTGCAGAGCGGGCACGCATATACCCCGCAATGTGGGGCGGGTTCGTACATCAAAGGAGGGCGGCATGGATTGGATGTGATTGTTAGAACCCGGACGGGAGTAAGGCCGGATTCGGGTGGAAGGTTAGCAAGGCGGAGCGACACCGGGCGGCTCTTGGGGGCACCGCGGGTCACCGCCCCAGCGAGAGGAAGAAATTTGTCGGGATATCCGTTAGAAATCGGATTGGTGTTGAGAAGGGCAGCCTGGCCGCTGCGCGGGGGTGGCGCGTGCGGATCCGGGAATGAACCCGGACGTGAGCCGGGCCGGGTGCGCGCGCGAGAGCAAGGGGGAGGCCGGGTGGCCGTCGGAAGAGTCACGGGGTGTTGCCCCGGCCGAAGCCCTTCGGCACATCCGCTCAGGGGGGGCGGTATAGGAAGGATCTGCACTACCGTGGCGCGAGGGTGGTGCGCGAAGGCTCGGACTGAACTTGGGCATAGGTCGCGCCGGGTGCATACGGGAGAGGGGATAAAATGAGGGCGAGGCGATGTCTGGACCGACTGGACTCGGCAGGGGCCGGTGGCCGGCGCGGGGGCCGACCGACAAACTGCCGAAGAACAAATTACGGAGCTGTGCCCGGCCGCTGGCCGACTTGTGCGAGAGCTATGAGAAAGCGCTGTCCCAGTGCCGTGAGCAAAGAAGTCTGTAGTATGCCCGAAGGTTGGAGTGGGCTGAGAGAGCGGCCGACGGCAGAACGGGGGTTAGCGGGCGGTGAAACGGATTAGCGGACGCAGCGACGGGGGAGTCGAGTGAACCCGGGTGAGGATCACGTCAAGGTGCATGCGAGGCGGAGAGGGAGCTGCGATGAGCGATGGCGGGTCGGAAGCAGGATAGCTCGCCCGTTCCTTGATGGAATCGGATGGGCCACGTTGCGAGACAAGGGTTTTCGGTTATGGTGGCCCCGAATGTGCGATTAGATTGGGGATTAGATGTGTAGAACCAAAGTTAGTAGGGACATGGAGTGCGTGGTGGTAACAGGGCTATGGATGCGGTGAGAATGGAGAAGGCAAAGGTCTTGTTCGGTCCGCGACGAAACTAACGGGGCAAAGTGGTAGCCGGAGGCTTAAAGAGGAGGCAGATTTCGCGACGGGATAGTGGATTCCGGAACAATGGGGGGGAGGGGGGCTCGCTTCGTAGCGGGAGTGTACCCGGCCTAGTTCAGGCGGAGCACTCATTCACCTTTGCCCGTCCCATCGGGCTGAGCAGCATGAGGCCGAGTGTAGGGTGGGGGACTTACCTGACTGTCGGAGCGTTGCCCGCCTTATCGGCAGAAGTAGTCACCCCATACCCCATCGCGTGCAAGACTGAAGGAAGTGCGCCTGACCGAGCTCCGGTGGAAGGTTCAGCTGGGTAGTAGGAAAGGATAGCGCACTGCATATAGGTGGGGGTATGGGGGCAGCGCAGCACATGAGACTTACCTGCATACGGGGGGGGGTGGGGTAGGTCATGCGCAGCAGGAGGGATTGCAGTTGGTTGAGCCAGTAGTGCTCCGAGCTACGAGTCTCTCATTTCGGGTGGTAAGCCGAGTGCTGTTGGTTATCACAGGCCAGGTACAACAGGATGTGTGTCGTGTGTTGGGTATGGGGATTTGTGACTCACCTAGCTGTTGGGAGTGAGTCATTGACTTTTGAAGTCGCTGCCGCGCGACCGTGCCGGCTGCCCTACGCTGCCCTGTCGTGGGTGGCTACGACTGTGTTTGCTGCTGAGGACCACGGCCGTGGTCATTGTAATTACTGTGGAGACTGTCCATAACCGGCCAGACTGCCCCACAGACATTTGACTGGGCTGAGGGGGTCTATCGGTTGTGCGGCTATGACGAACGGGGCGAGCAGCAGCGCAAGTCGCGGCCGAGGTGTAGACTTGCCTTGGTTACTGGACTGCAGCAGCGGTTATAGTACGGTTGCTTAGTGGCGTATGGCCGCAGACCTGCCACGGGGGCAGAGGTATGGTGTACAAGGGAAGTGATTAGGGGCAAGGGGGACATCACTTACCTGAAGAAAGAGGGACGACGCTGCGGCGTCCTCCTTGAAGGACTACGGGGGCCCAGATCGGTGGTGCTGTTATTGGGGGAGCCGTTGGTCGTACACTGGAAGCTGCTGCTTTTATGGCAGGTTGTTACTGCTAAGCTGCAGCACGGTTGTTGTGGTGTAGTGGGGTGCTGGAGCAGTACTACAGTTGGAAGTTGCTGCTAGGTTTTATTCGGTGGACTGCTGCTGCTGATCCATCCTTGGGGAGGATCGCTGTTGCAACTTGGAGTCTCGTCAGCGGTTGTTATTCTACTTTCTGGCTTTGGTACGGCCGTCTTCTCAGCGTTTTGGCCGCCATTGCAGGGCCCTCAGGCGCACGAAGATTTGAAGGCCATCTCACGCGAGTCTGGATGCGCCCCTCTTGGATCTGAGAGTCTTACCCCTTCTCATCTTGTCCTTCTTACTCTAAGTCGAGTCCCTTGGTTCTGAGCGGAAGGCGGCAGGTGGTCGTGTAACCTGTAAACCACGCCAAGGCCTTTGTGGGAGAATGCCCCACCGATTGTGGGAGCTCTGTCGGGGCTCAGGAGGAGTCCTGGAGGCAAGGAACTGAGTGCTAACTCCCTGACTCCTTCTATAAACCGGGCTACAACCCCTATCTGTACATCTTTCTATGGTTTGACTGAGTGTATTGTGTGACTCCTGTATCTGATCTTGGTTTGACGTTCAGGACATAAGTCAGACTGAAATAAAGGAATGAGTGTGCAATGTTCAACTTCAGACTTTGTTTGGTTGCCTGAAAGCAGATTGTGGACAAAAGGGATGGCATCTGGGGGAAGGTTGGGAGGAAGGCCGTATTGCGTGCAGTCTGATTGGGTCGTTAAGGCTGGGGGGTCCCCATAAGTTTAGAGAAGCTCAGCGCTTTGTTTAATTTTGATTTGCATGGAGCCTCAGGCCGCTCTAAAAGTTTAGGTAGCCTGAAGCTCTGGAGGTTGGGATGTCCCCATAAGTTTGGGGACACCCAGTGTTGTGAACTGCATGGAGAGTCAGGACGCTATACAAGTTGAGGTGACCTGACTACTCTGACTTGCGAGGGTTGATTTGGGGAGACCCAGTGTTGTGAACTGCATGGAGAGTCAGGACGCTATACAAGTTGAGGTGACCTGACTACTCTGACTTGCGAGGGTTGATTCTGCTTGACTTTCAGGGGCTCAGGGCGCTCTATAAGTTTAGGTACCCTGGGTGACCTTGGTTATTTGGGAGTTTTGTCAGTTTCTTTGGTTTTTAATGAGGAGGTTTGAACCGCTCTATAAGTTTAAGTGGTTCAACCCTTCTCTTGTTTTTTTTTAAGGGAATAATTCTGGCAGGGGACAGGTCGCTCTATAAGTTTAGGTAGCCTGGCCTACTGCCTCGCACAGACTGGGTCAGAGAGAAACGAACATGGCAAAGGATCAGACCGCTCTATAAGTTTAGGTAGTCTGACCCAATGCCTCGCATATGTTGAAACCCAATGGATATAACCTGGCTATATTGTATTATTATGCTATTACGAGCAGGCTAGTCACGCCGCTCTATAAGTTTAGGTGGCCTGACTATAGCTTATCACAACTGAAGAAAATATAACTTAGAGATATAATTGAACGTAAATCTGGGCGGACTGAGCAATGTTCTAAGTTGACCGGCTCAGCCCTATGTCCACTTTGAAGATTAAGTTCAAAGACATATATATAACTTGGCTATTTAAACAGTTCAGGGCGACAAGAGTGGTCTAGTCATACGCCAAAAGAAGAGAGAAGTAGTTGTGCCCTCTGTTTGTGAAAACCTCGCCAAGTCAGAACGCTCTATAAGTTTAGGTGTTCTGACTTTACGCCTGGCTAAGTTGGGCGCGCTCTGTAAGTTCAAGTGCCCTGACCTATGCCTTATGTAAGTTGGGTATAAAGGGGTAACTTACTGAGGAAGCATGAACTATTACTTGCTAAAAAAACTTGGGGTTGGTGAGAGTACTTACCTTTGTGGTTTGGCCTGCATGTGGCTGAGTGAGATTACTACTTGGTCTGGGTTTCAGGTTGACAGGTAGTTGTTTTAGAGGCTCGCCACGTGCTAGAGCGATACGAGTTAGGTCAATTCCTGCATTTTCTAAGTTGACTTTATTTTACTTAGGGCGATTCTTGCGCTTTCTGAGACTCGCTATTATACTTGGACTTGTAAAAATTTTGGTAAGCTACTTTCTCTACGGGAAGCGCTGCCAAAATTTTTACAGATTCAAGGAGTTAGACAAATTTTGACTTGTCAAAGTTCAGCTTGCCTTTTTTGTATATGTGACTTAGTAAAAATTTGAAAAGTCTCATTTTCTAAGGGGAGTGCTGCCCAATTTTTTGTTAATTCAGGGAGTTAGACAAAATTGGACTTTGAGAAGTCAAAGTTAGGCTTAAACTCTAAACTTAGTTTTGTATAAATTTTTGGAAAGCACTTTTCTAGGGGGAGTACTGGCGAAATTTCTGCACAACTACAGAGTTCGTCAGATTTTGTCTAAGTTGAACTCAAGGTTGGGGGTTGAGTTCAAATTTCACTTGGTATAAATCTGGGAAATCCCCAATTCCAAAGGGGATGATGCCCAAATTTCTGTTAATTCAGAGAGATAGACAAAATTTGATTTTCAAAGAGTTATAGATTACTCCTGCTTTGATATTTGGGGGTTGTATAAACTCTGAAAAGACACTTTTCCTACGGAAAGCGCTACCGAAATTTCCTTGAATTCGAGAAGTTAGATTATATTTTGACAGGTGGCGATTCTGGCAATCCACCTTAATAGAGGAGACTCTGCCATTAGTCTACCTTTGCTTTGGGCGCTGGCTTAGAAGCAGGCTTGGACTTAGTTGGCAGGAAGCCTTCCGTGAGAATGTGCGATGGAGGTTTATCCCCCATATGCTGATGTTTTAGCTTGGGCATTTGACTTATTTTGTGTTGCAGGTCCTTTGGGGTGTCTGATTCAGGATCAGAACTAGATTCAGCTTGATCCCTTGAGGATCACCTTCTGTTATCACTGATAGTAGGTCGGTTGCCGATTCGTCGGTCGTCGACTCAATTCCAACTCACTCTCCATACTCAACCTAAAAGGCTTTAGCCCTGGTGGTTTTACTGTTTGTTAAGGGTTTTCATCCGGACTTTTATTGAATGACCATTTAACAAAGGTACAAAGTGTTTAATTGAGGTCAGTTGGATCGGCGATTGGGGCTTGCATGGCTAAACGGAAGGGGTATAAGCCTAGAGAATGGTTGGGGTTGACTCCGTGTAGTGCGTGTTTTGTCGTTCGATTCTTGGTGTGATTGCAGGTATGTCCTGTGGCTCGAATTTTTGGATATGGATTGCCTGCAATCTCATATATATATATATATGGTTGTGAGGGGTCTCACTGTGCCTGTGAGAAGTGATCGTCGCAACTCTATCTCCCTTATGCGTGTATGCATTAGGTGTGCTTGTGGTGGATATTTAAGAGGCATAAAAGGTCCGTGTTAAAATCTCGTTCAAAGGTTGAGGTTGAGGGGCAGGGAAGACCCTCCCTTCTGCCTATTTGCGTCTTGAGGCGTTCTTAGTCGGACGTTGGTCCTGGGCCGGGATTCAAGGTCCTTGTCCAGGACATCCCAAGCCCTAAACTATGGAGGGGAGGAATCTACCCTTGCACAGAGCCTATTTACCTCGGCCGGCGAGACACCCCACCTTAAAGGCGGAAATGTCATGAGGGCCGAATGGCGTGTCCTTCAGCCGTTCAATATCATGAGGGGAGACCCCTTGCGATGTGTTCCTCCAACCATTCAATATCGCGAGGCCGGAGCCGCGATTACCACGAACGATTGGTATCGGTGGTTGATATAGAGTTGGCCTGCGGCCGCGTAGCTTTATGGTGGAGTCTTGCGCGCAACGTTTCGCCGCCCCAGCGTCTAAAAATTATGGGATCACCGGGCTCGCACGTAGGCGCAACGCTTGGGATTGTTGTAGGCCGCCGGCACCACTCGTAGAGGGGAAGGGTACCCCATGGTCATGAGTCCCTTTAAAGCAAAGGGGGCCCTTGCCCTGTTCCCCCTTCTTGTCTTCGTGCGTGTTCTGCTTGTTTTTTAAGGATTATTATGGTTGGACGTTATAGTCCGTGGCAGCCGTCAAAGTCAAACCACTTGACTTTCGCCTAGGCCCGGGGAGGACTTACCCCCAGGGCCGCGAGGGACGACTACCACAACAGGCGTGGACCTGTGTACCACCCGCTCTGCATAAGGTGCAGAAGAGGGTGTATGGTCTCCAACCGCGCATGGCGGTTGTCAAGCGTCGAGAGATTAACCCTCAAGGCGCGTGTCAGCCAACACTTGAGTGTCGAATGCAACCCTCGAGACTAATGAGCATCGCACCATTGTGGGAACTGCACAGTACGCCATCATTGCGACTGCTTCCGTATGCCTGCATTGCTAGTCGACATGAGTAGGCCCTGTGTCCGCGCGGTTTTATACTAAGTCTCGCGCGTGACGCCTTTCCGATTTCTGCATCGGAAAGTTATGGGACGGCTACTGAGGGGCTAGGAGCGTTGTCGCGTTGTTTATGCGGCGTTGTTTGTGTGGGTCGTTTCGNCATCGGAAAGTTATGGGACGGCTACTGAGGGGCTAGGAGCGTTGTCGCGTTGTTTATGCGGCGTTGTTTGTGTGGGTCGTTTCGGGCGTATGTGTGTGTGTGTGCGTTGCTGTTTTGTGATTGTTAGAGTGGTGTGCGCGTGGTGTGTGGGATGCGTCCTAGTCGCCCGACGTCGAGCCGCGCTTGGGACTTCAGCCCCCCAAGATGTTGGCTCGCGCGCGGGTCCGATAGGCGTATTACCGCGCGTACCCCCTATGCTACAGCGAACGAGAAACGCCCTCGGCTGGTCCACCTCTGCGATTGCAATTGATTAGCTTTCGTACTGTGGTTTGGTAGCTCAGCGGGGATACGCCCACCGAAGGGAGGTGACAGCTCTTGTAAGGTGGAGGTAAGTTGTGCCTCGCGTAGGCCCTTTCCTGTCGTAGGGGCTCGCGAGAGGTATGGCTGGCGCACTCAGCCGGAGCGGCCTAAGGAAGCTCCACTTGCGTGCTCGTGAAGAGGTTGGTCCATCTCCTGCGTGACACGGCCGAGAGGGTCCCGCGCTGTGGCGTGCGGTGCCGGACCAATGCGCTCGACAGGTGGCGCCGTTGCCGGGGATAACGGGAGCCTACCGTTGTCCCTGGTGGAACGACATTCAGGTATGAAAATGAGGGAGAGCTAGGCATATGAGTGGATAAGGGGAGGTTATGAGAGGAAGTGTATGGTGGCCTATATGACTATGGGTGTGAATGATTGACTGATTGGCGGCTTGGCTGATGGCGTGGGTGAGGTGAATGTGTGAGGAGACCTTATGGTAAGGGTAGGCCTTATCTAGGTAGGCCTAAGGGAAACGAGAAGAGAAATGTCTGCCAGGTCTAGAGGGTCAAATGTTTGAGGGGTCAACCTGATAGGGTCGTGAGGGAATGAACTTCTGAGTGGGGCCTTTCATTCTATCGTTTCTTATAACAGGAAGTTTGAAGCCGGAGGCGGTTGATCAAAATGCCTGAAGCGATGGCAGACGGTGGGAGGAGGCTCGTGACACTCGACGACCTCATCGATGCCTTGGACAAGCGCGAGAGGGCGCCAAGCAATGTCCCAAAGATTGAGACATTCCACTTCAAGGGGGATTGGGTATCTGACTGGTTGGATGTGACAGAGCAGGCGCTGGTAGGACTGTCATATGAGGTCAAGCTCCAGCGGGTCCTGAGGTACATCCTGCATAGTCACTATCGGGGAGTAATGGACGCCGCCAGCGGCAGTTGGGCAAAGTTTGGGGACCTGATGCGGAGGAAGTACACGCTGGGGGATGGCCTGTTGACCATGGCCGACTTGGAGGCCATGAATAAGGAAGACTTCTCTACCATTGGGGCGTTCGTGCACGAATTTAAGAAAAAGGCGAGGAAATTGCACGGGATTTCTGAGGAGGCGCAGTGCGCCACATTTTTGGGGTTGCTTACGGGTTTGGAGGCCACTGAGTTGACAAAGTATGGGGAAGGGAGTGAGAGGCTCACCTGGGCAACTATTGACAAGGGAGTGGAAGAAGGGAGCCTGGACCAGGTGGAGCAACACCAAATGAGGTTGCAAAGGCGTAAGAGGAAGGAGAGGGATGCTACTGCATCTGGGACCCCAGGAGTGAAGAGAATCGTCACGGACGTGTTGGCGGCGCCCGGGTATGACAATGGAGTGGAAATATAGAAAAGAGGGGTGATAGTGGCCCAAGGCCGGGCGTCAGGGGTAGTGGATGAGGAGGCTGGGCGCGAAGATTACGGCAGGGAGGAGACGGGTTCCCAGGCCCTGACTAAGGCCCAGAGGAAGCAGCGCAACCTGCTGGTGGGAGGGCAGGGGTCAGGGAAGGGGCAGGTTCCCCAAGCCATTGCCGCACCGCTGTCTGTCGCCGCGGCCACGCCAGCGCCAACAGGATCATCGCACATGGGGCCGCCACCAGCTTGCGGATATTGGGTACCGCATTGTCAGTCCGCACCCTGGCCCAGTTGCAACCACTGTGTCTCATGTGGAGGGAGTCAAGGCCACACGGGGCACATGGTCCCCTATTCGGGCCCATCGGCAAGTATGGGGCCCCCGAGCTACCCAGCAGCTCAAGGCCAGCCTGTGGCCCAACCGCCGCCCTCCCAAAAGGCCTCGCAGGCTAGTGTGGCCGGGGGAGGGAATCCAGGGCAAGGTGGGCAAGGCAATGGGGGTCGAGGCCAATGGGGTCGAGGAGGGGGTGGCCGGGGGCGAGGAGGAAATGGTGGGGGCCGTGGGGGTGGTTGGAATAATCAGGGAGGCCAGAGCCAAGGTGGCCAGGGCAGCCAGGAGGGGGGCCAAGGGTATGGGAGGCCCCACTTCGATTGGCGGAATGCAACTTGTTGGCATTGCGGCGAGGTAGGCCACACCCTACGGTTCTGCCAACAGCGGCGGGACGACGAGTTGGCGGGACTGATCTCCTCCTGTATGGATGGGGACATATACGATAGGTGGGGAAAGCATATCGATCCCAGGACCCGGGAGGAATCAGACAGGAAGCCCTCAGGCGAGCGGCGACAGGGCCACCAGCAGCCCCAGCGATGTTTAGGATATAGCAAGGAAGGGAGGATCTGGGTGTGAGGGTCGAAGACATTGTGGATCAGAGTGAGGAAGTGACTCAGCAACTAAAGGCAGGGACTATAAAGGAGGAACCTATAGTCATTGAGTCAGAGGATGAGGTGCAGGAGGTGGCAAGAGGGCCAGCCTCGACCATCCTGGGAAGGATGGAGGACCTGCTTGCGAAGGTGGGCAGGTACCAAGAACGGTTGAGGGTGATGTGTGAGGGGGCTCGAGAGTGGGAAGCCGCAATGGTGGACATGGGCGCTTAGATGAATATCATCCGGGAGCGGGACGCGACCATGCTAGGGCTGGAGGTTGACCATTCGGACCATGGTGTGCTGCACGGTGCCAACTGTAAGGCAATTTTCTGCGGCACCGCGTCTAACGTGATGGTGGAAATTGGGAGGGTAAGGGCGCGAATGTGATACTTCGTCATGCCCGATGTCGACCACCCTATCCTTCTCGGGAGGTCGTTCCTCTGTCAAACGGAGACCTTGGTCTTCAATAGGCATGAGGGGACGATGATCCTGGCCCTATCCGATCCGACATGCGAAAACTACGAAATCATCAAGTGTCGGAACACAGGGCCCAGAAGTGGGAGGAATAGGCTCAACCTCGGCTCCTTTACCTTCGGGGAGTCGGAGTACGCGCGAGGAAGACTCCGGGAGCAACAAGAGGAGGAAGAAGCAGGCGAGGTATTGTCCCTGAGCCTCAACGATGAAATGGAGGTGGTGGCGGCGCATGATATGGCGGACCCTGAAGCTATAAAGGCATTGAGGGAGCACGTCCTGGAGAACCCTCAGGTGGGAGAAGTGGAACTGATCTATCGGCTTCCAGGAAGGAAAGGGGACCCTGCGATGGCCCAGACCCGGACGACAAGTCAACCTTTTTTAGGGGAGGGCTTAAGCAGGGCTCCCAAAGGCGGTACAAGACCATAGACAAGAAGTGTCGCCCAGTCCCCATGCTTGTTACGGAGGATGAAGAGGCCTATTATAAGCGGGAGCGGGGACTGATCAGACGAATGCGGGAGCGTGCGCAGGCAGGGTCGTGTCGAATAAATGATGGGAATGAAGAGGAGTTGATAATTGGCGAGCCTGGCTTCCTTTCGCCCCAGGAGAGGACCTTGATGGTGGAGACCATGAAGAGGAGGCATTGCGCATATGCGTTTAACGATGACGAGCGTGGGAGGTTGGACGTGGATAAGATCCCAATGATACGAATCCATACCGTCCCACACGAGCCATGGAATCTGAGGGGCGCGCGATACCCGAATCAAGATGAAGAGAAGAAGGTGGTGGACTACCTGGACGGGAAGATGCGGACATACGTGGCAGACTATTCCAGTGGACCGTATGCCTCCCCTTGGTTTTGTTTTATTAAGCCGAACGGGACGCTACGGTGGGTGCAGGATTTGCAACGATTGAATGCAGTGACGGTGCGGGACGCGAGAGGATTGCCGAACGCGGACGCCCTGTCAGAGTCATGCGCAGGAAGGCCTATAATCTCACTTATAGACCTTTATTCTGGGTATGACCAGTTTTTTGTATACCCGCCGGATAGGCCGGTGACGGCAATGCATACACCAAGGGGGCTGATCCACATGAACGTGGCCCCTCAGGGGTGGACTAATGCGGTGGCGATGGTGCAAAGGCACATGATTAGGGTCATGCAGACGGTTAGTCCACATATTACCCAGCCCTACATTGACGATCTGGCGGTCAAGGGTCCAAAAGAGAAGGAGGAAAACGAAGTGATGCCCGGAGTGAGGCGGTTCGTCTGGAAACACATCCAGGATATCGATCAGGTTCTGGGTCTGCTGGAGGAGCACAACTTGACGGCGAGCGGCCCCAAGTCGAAGCACTGTATGAGGGAGGCCACGATCCTGGGCTTTGTCTGTAATGAGAAGGGGTGGAGGTCAGATGTGAAGAAAACGGACAAGATCCTAGAGTGGTCAGTCCCCTTTCAGTCGATAACGGATATGAGGAGCTTCCTTGGGACCTGTGGGTTTTGGAGAAGTTTTGTGAAGGACTTCGCCACCAAGACAGAGCATTTGAGGAAGCTGGTGCGTCAGGATTAGGAGTGAGTCTGGGGCGAAGACCGGGAGAAGGCTGTGGAAAGGATGAAGGGAGAGTTCAAGGAAGGAGGCTTGGTGCTGGGAGCGTCGAATTACGAGGCCACAGAGGAAAAACCATTCGTTGTCGAGACGGACGCTGGGCCAACTGCCTTAGGAGGGGTCCTGATTCAGGCAGATGCATATGGAAAGGAGAGGCCGCTAAGGTTTGAAAGTCGTACTCTCAATACGACCGAGAGAAACTACTCGCAGTTTAAGAAGGAGACGTTGGCGGTACTCCATTGCCTGAGGACCTTCCGGAACTATATCTTTGGCATGAGGCTCATCTTGAGGGTGGACCCTACTGCGCTTGCGTGTTCCCTGAAAAGTTATACTCCATCTGACCCAACCATCGCGAGGTGGTTAATTTTCATTTGGGTGTTTAACTTTGAGTTGGAGAGGATTCCAGGGAACAAGAATAGGGCAGATGGGCTGAGCTGTATCAACTGGGACAGGGCGAATCTGGAGTCAATTGAGGATACCCCACCAGTCGACGGGTTCTTGGATCAGGAGGAGGATGTCCGCCTCCACATAAATGAATGGTCGTTGAGGGTGCCTAGTTGCGTCACGCATCCCATATGGCTAGCGCCAAGGGGGTACGAGCGAAAGGAGGAGTTGGTCCTCAAGCCCTTCCAGGAAGAAGATCCGTGGGGGAGTAGGGATGTTGGTTGGATGATGAAGTTGGCATTGGCGGGTATACATAGTCCGGCAGAGGAAGTGAGGACGATAGAGGAACGCCCAACCCAGGTAGAGGAGCATGAGCAATTAATGGGAGGGATGTATTTGCTCACTAATACGCTTCTGCAGGGAAACTTTAACCAGAGGGGCTCATTTGGTCATGAGGACAGTGAACTTCTTGTTCCTGAAAGTCAGGACAATGAGTTACAAGAGGGAGAGATCAAGGAGGCGTTTCGCGCAGAAGAGTATGACGGGATCTATCGGGAATTGGGGTTACTCCTGTCATGCGAGATAAGGGAAAGGGATGCAAGTGCCAAAGCCCAAAAGATGAGGCATCTCTACGTAGTAAGAGATGGTCACCTGCTTATAAAGCGGTAGGTTGGAAACCCCAAGAGGATCGTATGCGGGAGTAATCGGCAGATCGATGTCATAGCAGCCTTACACGATGGTATAGCAGGGGGGCACAGAGGGGTTAGTGCCACGTGCGCAAAGATAAGCGAGTTATACCATTGGGATGGAATGCTGACTATGGTCATCAAGTACTGTCAGTCCTGTGTACCTTGCCAGCAGAGGTCAGCGCAAAGGTCTGGGGAGCCTTTGCACCCCAGGTTGGAAAGGGAAGTGGGTGCAGTCGTGCACCTGGACCTGTTGTTTATGCCACTCGGGAAGGATGGAAGTAACTATATCTTCGACGCACGGGATAACCTTACCGGGTCCGTGGACGGTCGGGCTATTCGTACAAAAACTGGCCCAGTTTTAGCAAGGTGCATCGAAGAGTACTACCTGCGCTATCCGTTTGTCAGAGAGTTTGTGATGGACCGGGGGTCGGAGTTCACCTGTAACGAGGTGCGGACCTTACTTGCGGGGTATGGCGTGGTAGCGAATTATACTACTGCCGCGCACCCCCAGGCGAACGCACCTGTGGAAAGAGGGCATAGTACCATCACAAACCTCCTGGCCAAGTGGACTGAGGGGAGGCCTAACCAGTGGTCGAAGTTCCTGAGAGCAACTTTCTTCGTGGAAAATGTTACTGTGAAAAGGACGACTAAGTATGTGCCAGCCACACTATGGTAGGGAAGGCATGCCACCTTTCCCATAGAAAGTTTCATGAAGACGTGGAGGCGCCAGGACCTGGAAGTGAACCTGCCTTTTAAAGAACTGCTCGATATTCGGGCGCGGCAGGTGGGAGCTGCTGAGGAAAGGTTGCGAGAGGCTACTGGTCAGGTAGAGAGAAACCGCATGGAAGACAAGATGAGATGGGACCAGATGGCCCGGGTAAGAAAGGATCCGTTGAAAGTTGGGGATGCGGTGCTACTGTATGACTCCTCGTTGGAGAAACAATGGTCTAGGAAACCCAACAAGCGGTGGCTGGGACCCTATAGGATCGTGCGGTGTGGCGAGTTTGGGGCCTACCAAATTGAAGAGCTGGATGGGGCGGGGTGGCAGGACTGGGTATCAAGGGCAAGGCTGAAGAAGTTCGTGGCCAGGGAATAGGTAAGGGATCGTAAGGCCCCATTAGGAATAGAGTCTTGCCCAAGGTATTACCCATGTAAGGTGATTGGATAGACGGGTGATTGGGGTGAATGGGTGTGGAGAGTATGTGGGATTTTCCTAAGCCAATGGGCTCAGTTGCTGACCCTGCTGTGTGCCTGTCTGTTGTCTCTCGCCTGTTGTGCAGATCTGACTTTTCGAAGGCAGTCATGCAGAGGGGCGGGAGGGACACACGGCCACGGCAGGGGCCCCAGAGGGCAGCAGGAAGAGGCGAGCAGCATGAGCCGCCTAGGAGGGACCCTACGCCTAAGTTCGGCGACGATAATATAGAGCTCTTCCTGGACGTGTATCGGGATCATGCGGCACAGAGAGGGTGGTCAGTGGCGAAGAGGATCCACCACTTGAGGGGTATAGGGCGGTTTGAGGAGCCTATCGCTCAGATATGTGAGGGGGCCCTGACTTGGCCAGATGTGGAGGCCGGGATGCAGAGGTTGAGAGCTTCCCCTAGAGAGCGCGATGGCATGCCCATTCGATTGGAGGAGGGGAACGCGGAGGAGTTTATTCTCGCGTATGAGCATTATATGCCGAGTCAAGGGATCGTGCAGGAGGAGTGGGTGTAGACCCTACTTATTTGGACAAGGGGGGCAGAGAGGCCGGTGGCCAAACAGATTCGGGAGAGGGCTCGAGACTGGGAGGATTGTCAGGCCCAGCTCAGGAGGGCGTTCGGACGACCAGAGCGCGAGAGGCACGAGCCCAGGGTCGAGAGGCGGAGGCGAAGCAAGAGGCCAAGGGAACCAGCGCCGAGAGAGGCGGGGCTGACTAGAAAGGGGAAGAGGGCCCCAGTACAGTGAGAGGATGAGCCCGCAGGGCCCGCACCGGAAGAGGAGTCGTTCCCTGCTTGTGGACTCCGGGCAGTTGAGTTTCGGCGGATTACGAGCGAGGAGTTGCGGTCGCCTTCGCCATCGCCTCCAAGGCGGGAGATAGACATACCAGGAGAGACACCATTCTGGAGCTTAGCGACTCACCTTGATGTATCTCGATGGGAGGCCTCACGATTGGGGGAGGGCTCAGTTGAGCCGACATGCTATATGCCGTTGGAGGAGCCTTTGGACCCGAGACGGAGACAGACATGCGAGACCGAGAGGAGCCGCGGGATCCTGAGATGGCAGCTGAGCAGCCGGATCCGGTACGGCCTCAGGATGAGGAGGTGATCATGGTCGGAGACGATACCCCTCCATGCTCCCCAGGTCCAGAGCCAGCACAACATTCATGGCCAGAGGGGATTCCTGAGCCAGGCAGCGAGGAGATTCTGGAGTTTCCCCCAGAAACCACTGTGGTGCCTGAGCAGGAGGCAGAGATGGAGAAGCAGGGGGCGGGTGGGGGAGCGGAGATGGAGGCGATTCACGATCCACCTTTAGTCATGCCCGCGACCGAGCGCCCAGCTATCAGGGAGCCTGTACTGGACGGGCTGATGCCGGCATTGCCGAGTACGAGCGAGAGGATGGGTGCCGAGGCGTCGACTCCGGAAGGCCAGGGGCCGCAAGTGAAGGGAGCCTCAAGAGAAACCCGCGAGGAGAAGTCCGCCAGAGTGCGAGTCCGTTTGGACGAGATACCCGCAAGGCAGGCTGAGATGGAGGCGGTAGGGATAGAGCCGACACCGCCGGTCGATCCCAAAACGAGTGAGCAGCGGATCGACGAGTTGTGGGCGAGGTACGAGGGCCAGAGGGACGCAGCCCGCCAGAGGTCACGAGAGGCGGGGCAGGCGGACGTGGATGCGGGTGAGCTGCGGGAGATGGGGGACTTGGGGTTCGCTGCGACTAGGATGGCGATTGAGCGTGTGGACAGAAAGATATGTGAGACGGCAGTTACATCCTTCCAGTGGTATAGTTTACTCAGCGGTGAGCTCAGGGTCAGAGAGTTGGAGGTGGAGCACCTGACTACTCAGCTTGCCGAGGAGAGGGCGAGGAGCTAGGCCAGAGAAGTTGAATGGGAAAGGAGATTTGGAGAGATGGCAGCCACCGTGGACAGGCTTTCGGCAGCCTGGGAGGCTAGCCATACGGGACGAGCCGGTGCCGATGGTCACGAACGAGGGGTGCAGGCTTCGCCGAGTCGGGGAACAGCGGTGGACGCCCCTCGACAGGTCGGGCCAATGGGGGAGGTGCCTCTGGATACGGCCAAGGAGGAGGGTGGCGCTCAGGAGCCACTTATGGTGATGTCCACGGAGAGGAGAGGCTCACGCTTGCATGAGCTGGCGGCAGCCATGGGGATAGGTACTACACAGGAGAGACCTCAGAGGCCTGACGCCCCGGACTACGCCCCAGGGCTGGGAGAGTTGAGGGCAGAAATTGGGCTCCTGGGCCACAGGGACAGACTCAGGAGGACTTGACTCAGGGCGGCAGCAGCAGCAGGAGGTCATGAGTGAGCCCACCGCCATGGTGGGCCCTCAGCCGTCAGGATCATGTGGGGATGAGGTGGTGGTTGTGACAGAGAGGCCTCATGAGGAGAGACCCCGAGAGCTGGACACGCCAGACTGCAGGCCAGTGAGCACAGTCGTACGAGAGGGTGAGGGTGCTAAGGCTATGGAGCCTGGACCTTAGGGCCATATGGGATTGCCCTCGTGTCATGAGGTGACCACCGAGACCATGGGGACACCTTTAGCATCGAGTTCCCGAGGGAAAAAGAAGAAGACTGCCAGGTGGCATGACACATCTTGCTTTTGGTGCAAGAAGGAAGGGCATAGAGTCGTGGACTGCCCAGAGCTCCTCGAGGATAAGGCCGAGGGGCGGGTTGCAGAGGTCGAGGACAAGTTCTATGACAGGCAGGGCAGGATCGTGGAGCGAGCTCCAGATGGGGGCAGGACTAAGTTATATAGACAGAACCAGGAGGAATTGTGGGAGTAGGGGCTGGTCTGTCTATGTGTCAGTTGGACTAGGGTATTTGGCACACAAGAGGGCGGGATGGAGGTGTACATTATGCTCAGTTGACTGAGGGGCCCCTAGGTGTGTGCATACTTTAGGGGTGGCAGGATGAGTCCCTGCCGGATTGTACATACTTAGTTGACTGTGTTTTTCTTGGGTTGTTTTATAAGCCACAGCCTAGGAAATGGGGTATGGTCATGGGACACTTCAGGCTAGTTAGCTACATTTGGGTTGTGATGCAGAGACTATTTGGGTTTGAGAGAGACGCAGGTGTGAGTTCCCCAATAGAGTGAGACAGGGGTTAGACAACTGTTAGATTTTTGGTAGATGTTGTGTCCCGAGCGTGTTCCACGAGTGTACAGTGAGGTCGGGAGCCATGCTTAGATGGACAGAGTTTGAGTTGAGTGTTTGTGTTTGAGTCTTGAGGGAGGCATTCTACTCCCTGAGTGTATCATGAGTTGAGATTCTATGGGACTTGTTTTGTGACGACCACTATCACTCTCACATGTGTGGCTCTATCCTGATGTATGATCGGCTTTGTGTGGGAGGTGTACAGGATACATCTCATGGGCATGATTGTGTAAACTGTAAAGTTGTCTACCCTCCGGTATACTCGTGCGGTCTGCCTGCAAGCGGACGAGGGGGCAGAGTATAAGGAGGGGGAGTGCAGCCTGTTTGTGAAAAATTGTGAGAATCCTATGGGATTGATGAATTCAGAGGCCTGATTGTCTAGCTATGTCAGGCATTGTTTGCTCAAGATTGTACA
>BFEA01000066.1:3787884-3800259 GCA_003427395.1 Chara braunii
AAATTTGACTGGTATGAAAGGCATTGTTTGTGTTGATAAAGTCTGACGAGAGGGAACCATGTTTGCTTGAAATGTCTGAAAAGGGCGAGAGATGCCTCAGGATGGGTGACTGCTGGCTCTGATCAAGTCAAGGGCCGCGGCCTTGTGGATCCGGCGGGGAGACTGTTTGTGATTGAGCGAAGGTTGTCGTGCCTATTATAGGAGGGCCGGTAAATGCCTTCAGACCCCTGCGTAGTCCCGCAGCGGCCGTGAATTGTTTGTGATGCCCCGCCGGGCCACCTGTGCTAATTCTGAGACATATTTAAAGGAATACCAAGCTAACGGTAAAGTTTAGTGCCACCCGGGCGCAACCTCTAGTGGATGCCTGCAAACCGGCGCAACCTGGTTGCAGGCCCGCGAGGTAAGAGTTTAAGAGGAGTTGCCCGCCCCAGGGAAATTACTCCGCGGGATAGGAGTCAAGTCTTGCGGAGAGTCCTGGTTCATTGATTACCAGGAAAAGCACCTATCGTTGTATAACCAACGGGAGGATACCGCCGCTAACGTAACAACGAGGTGGGCCGTAAACCTGGCCCGATCAACAAGGCTACGGTGGGCCCAGATGGGGACCTGGCATTTCTGTACTAGACTGCAGAAAAGGCCGAAAGAGGCTATAAGCTTATACGTGAGTATTTTGTTTGATTGTGAGGAATTTACTGGAAGAAGGCAAAGAATGCCTTCATAGGTCCCATTCGAAGCCCGCGTCCCTAATTATGACTCTGCTGACGAGAAAGAGGCTAACTGGGACACCCAACGAGAGGTCGATATTTGTCTAGGGCAATAGGGAAGAGGATGGTTTGAGGGTCTTTGGACCTTATGCTGTAGTATTGATGCGTAATAGACCGGCGTCCTGGCGTCAGGACAATGGGGACCCAGGTTGAAACCCTGGCATCATATAGTTGTGTTGGCACGGTTTGATTGAGGCCTCAACCCTGAGTCTGTCGGCTAATCGGATTGGTTCTAATCTCGTCAGCACTTGGACTGTGAAGGAATCTATAACTTTTTGATTTGGCGAAGCGACGGGGACATCGCTTAATATGGTCCGGTAAGCTGTCGGCACGAGTACCCTGACAAGGGTATCCGCCCTGGTTTTTGCAAGTGACAGGAAGGCTCGGTTAACATGGACTTTGAGTGCTCGTGCGGGAAATTGCGAGGGTCGTCCGCACGCGGGCAAAGGTCTGCCTTGTCCCGGTAGGGAGTATGTGGACGCGCAAGTTCAGGCCCGCGTGTGATTTTTCTGATTAAGTAGTCGGCCGAGGTAGCCAGCCGACCCAGGCCGTGCTACGACTTTGGTTAGGGAATGAGAATTTGTTTTTGGCCGGTGCGCGCGGCCCTGCGGGAGGGCTGGACGGCCACGGGTGGGGTGGTAGGCTGGCGCGGGCGCCTAGGGGCCGTGGGTACAACTGGGGGTTGGAAGAGTGGTCGGGGCGGTATCCTGGCCCGGAACGCCGCGCGATGCCACTTTATATGGAAAACCGCGCCTGCTAGTCACAGGTTTGGGCTTAGCCCTATTGCTTACGGCACTGGACTGTTTCAGAAGAGGTACGGGGTTCGAGACCGGCGGATGGCGGCACGGGAGCGACGGAGCAGCGAGAAGCCGAGGGGTCGAGGGTCCCCACAGGACTATCCCCCTTGGTTTTGTTTTGTCGGGGGAGTCCGACGGTAAGGTTGTGGTGCAAGGCTACGGGAGGCCCGGTAGGGCCGTGGCCTGTTCCTCCCTCCCTTAGGCGATTCCCCCTCCCCTATTTCGACGACTTGTTCTGATATTTTTGCGTACTTCAGTCTGTTTCCCCTTGGGTGCTATTACCTCAGAAGGGTTGTGGGGCGCCGTGTTGGGCAGGCCGTAGGGTCATCCGAATTTGGTACGAGTCGAAGAAGGGGTCGCATGACCCCGTCACGTGGACCATTATGGGCAGATCCCTCGGAGCGCCCACACAATCGGAGTTAGTAAGACTCGTAGGCAGTCCGGGAGTGAACCCGGTCGCAAGTTGAGCCAGGGGCAAAAAGGGAAGGGATTTTTGCTCTAGATTTTATTTTTTGTTTCCCCCTATTCCCTTCCATAGAGTCGGCCGACTTGCTAACGAGGTCGTTCGACAGACTGGGAAGCAGGGGCCGGGTGGTGTTGTCGGGGGATAACTTACAGAGGAGATTAGCATGGCCCCCGTGCATAGCGGGCACGCATATACCCCGCAATGTGGGGCAGGTTAGTACATCAAAAGAGTGTGCATGGATTGGATGTGATTATTAGAACCCGGACGGGAGTAAGGCCGGATTCGGGTGGAAGGTTAGCAAGGCGGAGCGACACCGAGCGGATCTTGGGGGCGCCGCGGGGCACCGCCCCAGCGAGAGGAAGAAATTTGTCGGGATATCCGTCAGAAATCGGATCGGTGCTGAGAAGGGCAGCCTGGCCGCTGCACGGGGGTGGCGCGCGCAGAGCCCGGAATGAACCCGGACCTGAGCCGGGCCGGGTGCGCGCGCGAGAGCAAGGGGGAGGCCGGGTGGCCGTCGGAAGAGTCGCGGGGTGTTGCCCCGATCGAAGCCCTTTGGCACATCCACTCAGGGGGGGCGGTATAGGAAGGATCCGCACTACCACGGCGCGAGGGTGGTGCACGGGTGCATACGGGAGAGGGGATAAAATGAGGGTGGGGCGATGTCTGGACCGGTGGCCAGGGGGGGGGGGGGACCGACGAACTGCCGAAGTATAAATTACGGAGCTGAGCCCGGCCGTTGGCCGACTTGTGCGAGAGTTATGCGGAAGCTCTGTCCCAGTGCCGTAAGCAAAGAAGTCTGTAGTATGCCCGAAGGTTGGAGTGGGCTCAGAGAGCGGACGACGACAGAAAGGGGGGTAGCGGGCGGTGAAACGGATTAGCGGACACAGCGACGGGGTAGCCGAGTGAACCCGGGTGAGGATCACGTCAAGGTGCATGCGAGGCAGAGAGGGAGCTGCGATGAGCGATGGCGGGTCGGAAGCAGGATAGCTTGCCCGTTCCTTGATGGAATCGAACAGGCCAAGTTGCGAGACAGGGGTTTTCGGTTATGGTGGCCCTGAATGTGCGATTAGATTGGGGATTAGTTGTGTAGAACTAAAGTTAGTAGGGACATGGAGTGCGTGGTGGTAACGGGGCTATGGATTGAGTGAGAATGGAGAAGGCGAAGGTCTTGTTCGGTCCGCGACGAAACTAACGGGGCAAAGTGGTAGCCGGAGGTTTAAAGAGCAGGCGGATTTCGCGACGGGATAGTGGATTCGAGAACACTGGGGGGGAGGGGGGCTCGCTTCGTAGCGGGAGTGTACCCGGCCTAGTTCAGGCGGAGCATTCATTCACCTTTGCCCGTCCCATCGGGCTGAGCAGGATGAGGCCGAGTGCAGGGTGGGGGACTTACCTGACTGTCGAAGCGTTGCCCGCCTTGTCGACGGAAGTAGTCGCCCCATACCCCATCGCGTGCACGACTGGAGGACGTGCGCCTGACCGAGCTCCGGTGGGAGGTTCAGTTCGGTAGTAGCAAATGATAGCGCACTGCATATAGGTGGGGGTACGGGGGCAGCGTAGCACAGGAGACTTACCTGCATACGGGGGGCGGGGGTGGGTCATACACAGCAGGAGGGATTGCAGCTGGTTGAGCCAGTAGTGCTCCGAGCCACGAGTCTCTCATTTCGGGTGGTAAGCCGAGTGCTGTTGGTTATCACAGGCCAAGTGCTACGGGATATGTGCGGTGTGTTGGGTATGGGGATTTGCGACTCACCTAGCTGTTGGGAGTGAGTCATTGACTTTTGAAGTCGCTGCCGCGCGACCGTGCCGGCTGCCCTACGCTGCCCTGCCGTGGGTGGCTACGGCTGTGTTTGCTGCTGAGGACCACGGTCGTGGTCATTGTAATTATTGTGGAGACTGTCCATAACCGGCCAGACTGCCCCACAGACATTTCACAGGGCTGAGGGGGTCTATCGGTTGTGCGGCTATGACGAACGGGGCGAGCAGCAGCCCAAGTCGCAGCCGAGGTGTAGACTTGCCTTGGCTACTAGACTGCAGCAGTGGCTATAGGACGATAGCTTAGTGGTGTATGGACGCAGACCTGCCACGGGGGCAGAGGTATGGTGTACAAGGGAAGTGATTAGGGGCAAGGGGGGCATCACTTACTTGAAGAAAGAGGGACGACGCTGCGGCGTCCTCCTTGAAGAACTACGAGGGCCCAGATCGGTGGTGTTGTTATTGGGGGAGCCGCTGGTCGTACACTCGAAGCTGCTACTTTTACGGCAGGTTGTTACTGCTTAGCTGCAGCACGGTTGTTGCGGTGTAGTGGGGTGTTGGAGCAGTACTACAGTTGGAAGCTGCTCATGGGTTTTATTCGGTGGACTGTTGCTGCTGATCCATCCTTGGGAAGGATCGCTGCTGCAACTTGGAGTTTCGTCAGCGGTTGTTATTCTACTTTCTGGCTTTGGTCGGGTCGTCTTCTTAGCGTTTTGGCCGCCATTGCAGGGCCCTCAGGCGCACGAAGATTTGAAGGCCCTCTCACGCGAGTCTGGGTGCGCCCCTCTTGGATCTGAGAGTCCACCCCTTCTCATCCTGTCCTTCTTACTCTAAGTCCGGTCCCTTGGTTCTGAGAGGAAGGCGGCAGGCAAGCGTGTGACCCGTAAACCGCGTCAAGGCCTTTGTGGGAGGTTGCCCCACCGATTGTGGGAGCTCTGTCGGGGCCCAGGAGGAGTCCTGGAGGCAGGGAACTGAGTGCTAACTCCCTGACTCCTTCTATAAATTCGGCTACAACCTCTATCTGTACATCTTTCTATGGTTTGACTTAGTGTATTGTGTGACTCCTGCATCTGATCTTGGTTTGACTTTCAGGACATAAGTAAGAGTAAAATAAAGGAATGAGTGTGCAATGTTCAACTTCAGACTTTGTTTGGTTGCCTGAAAGCAGATTGTGGACAAAAGCGATGGCATCTGGGGGAAGGTTGGGAGGAAGGTCGTATTGCGTGCAGCCTGATTGGGTCGTTAAGGCTGGGGTGTCCCCATAAGTTAGGGGAAGCCCAGCGCTTTGTTTAATTTTGATTTGCATGGAGCCTCAGGCCGCTGTAAAAGTTTAGGTAGCCTGAAGCTCTGGAGGTTGGGATGTCCCCATAAGCTTGGGGAGACCCTGTGTTGTGAACTGCATGGAGAGTCAGGACGCTCTATAAGTGTAGGTGACCTGACTGCTCTGACTTGCGAGGGTTGATTGTGCTTGAATTTAAAGGGCTCAGGGCGCTTTATAAGTTTAGGTACCTTGGGTCGCCTTGGTTATTTGGGAGTTCTGTTAGTTTCTTTGGTTTTGAACGAGGAGGTCTGAACCACTGTACAAGTTTAGGTGGTTCATCCCTTCTCCTGTTTTGTTTTAAGGGAATAATTCTGGCAGGGGACAGACCGCCCTATAAGTTTAGGTAGCCTGGCCTACTGCCTTGCACACACTGGGTCAGAGAGAAACGAACCTGGCAAAGGATCAGACCGCTCTATAAGTTTAGGTAGTCTGACCCAGCGCCTCGCATATGTTGGAACCCAATGGATATAACCTAGCTATATTGTATTATTATGCTATTACGAGCAGGTTAGTCAGGCCGCTCTATAAGTTTAGATGGTCTGATTGTAGCTTATCACAACTGAAGAAAATATAACTAAGAGATATAATTGAAGGTAAACCTGGGCAGACTGAGCAATGTTCTAAGTTGAGCGGCTCAGCCCAATGTCCACTTTGAAGATTAAGTTCAAAGACATATATATAATTTGGCTATTTAAACAGCTCAGGGCTACAAGAGTGGTCTAGTCATACGCCCAAAGAAAAGAGAAGTAGTTGTGCCCTCTGTTTGTGAAAACCTCGCCAAGTCAGAACGCTCTATAAGTTTAGGTATTCTGACTTTAGGCCTGGTTAAGTTGGGCGCGCTCTGTAAGTTCAAGTGCCCTTACCTATGCCTTATGTAAGTTGGGTATAAAAGGGTAACTTATTGAGGAAGCATGAACTATTGCTTGCTAAAAAAACTTGGGGTTGGTGAGAGTACTTACTTACCTTTGTGGTTTGGCCTGCATGTGGCTGAGTGAGATTACTACTTGGTCTGGGTTTCAGGTTGACAGGTAGATGCTTTAGAGGCTCGCCACGTGCTAGAACGATATGAGTTAGGTCAATTCCTGCATTTTCTGAGTTGACTTTATTTTACTTAGGGCGATTCTTGCGCTTTCTGAGCCTCGCTATTACACTTGGACTTGTACAAATTTTGGTAAGCTACTTTCTCTACGAGAAGCGCTGCCGAATTTTTTACAGATTCAAGGAGTCGATAAATTTTGACTTGTCAAAGTTCAGCTTGCCTTTTCTGTAGATGTGACTTAGTAAGAATTTGGAAAGTCTCATTTTCTAAGGGGAGTGATGCCCAATTTTTTGTTCATTCAGGGAGTTAGACAAAATTGGACTTTGAGAAGTCAAAGTTAGGCTTAAGCTCTAAACTTAGCTTTGTATAAATTTTGGGAAAGCACTTTTCTAGGGGGAGTGCTGCCGAAATTTCTGCACAACTAAGGAGTTAGTCAGATTTTGTCTAAGTTGAACTCAGTGTTGTGGGCTGAGTTTAAATTTGACTTGGTATAAATATGGAAAATCCCCAATTCCAAAGGGGATGCTGCCCAAATTTTTGCTAATTCAGAGAGAGAGACAAAATTTGACTTTCAAAAAGTTATAGATTACTTCTGCTTTGATATTTGGGGGTTGTATTAACTCTGAAAAGACACTTTTCCTATGGGAAGCGCTGCCGAAATTTCCTTGAATTCGAGAAGTTATATTATATTTTGACAGGTGGCGATTCTGGCAATCCACCCTGAATAGAGGAGACTCTGCCATTAGTCTACCTTTGCTTGGGGCACTGGCTTAAACGCAGGCTTGGACTTAGTCGGGAGGAAGCCTTCCGTGAGAATGTGCGATGGAGGTTTATCCCTCATATGCAGATGTTTTAGCTTGGACATTTGACTTATATTATGTTGCAGGTCCTTTGGGGTGTCTGATTCAGGATCAGGACGAGATTCAGCTTGATCCCTTGAGGATCACCTTCTGTTATCACTGATAGCAGGTCGGTTGCCGATTCGTCGGTCTTCGACTCAATTCCAACTCACTCTCCATACTGAACCTAAAAGGCTTTAGCCCTGGTGGTTTTACTGTTTGTTAAGGGTTTTCACCCTGACTTTTATTGAATGGTCATTTAACAAAGGTAAATAAGGTTGGTTGGATCGGCGATTGGGGCTTGCATGGCTAAAGCGAAGGGGTATGAGCCTAGAGAATGGTTGGGGTTGACTTCGTGTAGTACGTGTTTTGTCGTTCGATTCTTGGCGTGATTGCAGGTATGTTCTGTGGCTAGGATTTTTTGGATCTGGATTGCCAGCGATCCCATATATATATATATGGTTGTGAGGGGTCCCACTGTGCCTGTGAGAAGTGATCATCGCAACTCTATCTCCCTTATGCGTGTATGCGTTGAGTGTGCTTGTGGTGGATATTTAAGAGGCATAAAAGGCCCGTGTTAAAATCTCGTTCAAAGGTTGAGATTGAGGGGCAGGGAAGACCCTCCCTTCTGCCTATTTGCGTCTTGAGGCGTTCTTAGTCGGACGTTGGTCCTGGGCCGGGATTCAAGGTCCTTCTTCAGGACATCCCAAACCCTAAACTCTGGAGGGGAGGAATTTCCCCTCGCACAGAGCCTATTTACCTTGGTCGGCGAGACACCCCACCTTGAAGGCGGAAATGTTGCGAGGGTCGAACGGCGTGTCCTTCAGCCATTCAATATCGTGAGGGGAGACCCCTCACGATGTGTTCCTTCAGCCATTCAATATCACGAGGCCGAAGCCGCGGTTACCACGAACGATTGGCATCGGTGGTTGATGTAGAGTTGGCCTTCGGTCCCGCAACTTTATGGTAGAGTCCTGCGCGCAACGTTTCGCCGTCCCAGCGTCGAAAAGTTATGGGATCGCCGAGCTTGCACGTAGGCGCAACGCTTGGGATTGTTGTAGGCCGCCGGCACCACTCGTAGAGGGGAAGGGTACCCCACGGTCATGAGTCCCTTTAAAGCAAAGGGGGCCCTTGCCCTGTTCCCCCTTCTTGTCTTCGTGCGTGTTTTGCTTGTTTTTTAAGGATTATTATGGTTGGACGTTATAGTCCGTAGCAGCCGTCAAAGTTTCGCCTAGGCCCGGAGAGGACTTACCCCTAGGGCCGCGAGGGACGACTACCACCACAGGCGTGGACCTGTGTACCACCCGCTCTGCATAAGGTGCAGAAGAGGGTGTGTGGTCTCCAACCGCGCATGGCGGTTGTCCAGTGTCGAGAGATTAACCCTCAAGGCGCGTGTCAGCCAACACTTGAGTGTCGAATGCAACCCTCGAGACTAACGAGGACCGCACGATTGTGGGTACTGCACAGTACGCCATCATTGTGACTGCTTGCGTATGCCTGCATTGCCAGTCGACATGAGTAGGCCCTGCGTCTGCGTGGTTTTATACTAAGTCTTGCGCGTGACGCCTATCCGATTTCTGCATCGGAAAGTTATGGGACGGCTACTGAGGGGCTAGGAGCGTTGTCGCGTTGTTTATGCGGCGTTGTTTGTGTGGGTCGTTTCGGGCGTATGTGTATGTGTGTGAGTTGCTGTTTTGTGATTGTTAGAGTGGTGTGCTCGTGGTGTGTGGGATGCGTCCTAGTCGCCCGACGTCGAGCCCCACTTGGGACTTCATCCCCCCAAGATGCCGGCTCACGTGCGCGTCCGATAGGCGTATTACCGCACGTACCCCCTATGCTACAGCGAATGAGAAACGCCCTCGGCTGGTTGACCTCTGCGATTGCAATTAATTAGCTTTCGTACTGTGGACTGGTAGCTCGGCGGGGATACGCCCACCGAAGGGAGGTGACAACTCCCGTAAGGTGGAGGTAAGTTGTGCCTCGCGTAAGCCCTATCCTGTCGTAGGGGCTCGCGAGAGGTATGGTTGACGCACTCGACCGGAGCGGCCTAAGGAAGCTCCACTTGCGTGCTCGTGAAGAGGGTTGTCCATCTCCTGCGTGACACGGCCGAGAGGGTCCTGCGCTGCCGCGTGCGGTCCTGGACCAATGCGCTCGACAACTTGGTGTGGTTCGGGGTCCTCGACCCCTCCCCGTTTCGTCCTGGCTTCCTTCCCAACGGGGTTTTCCTTTTCGGATAGATCGGCATCCTCGACAAAGTCGAGGTGGTCTGAATCTCGGGGTGGAGAGCCGTTGGGGGAGGGTTTTGGTCGCGAACGGGGCGGTGTCGGGTAGGGGGGGAGCGTTTGCACACTCGTTGCCGCGCTGCTCCCCGGTGCCCTGTCTGTCCCCCCGAACGGGGGGTCGGACGGGCATGTGGCAACGGGCTGTGGCGACGGCTTTGCAACTTCTTATTGATGTCCCTGCTTTGATTTGTCATTGTCCGGGTTAACGGCCCCCTTCTAGTATGGTTGAGGGCTCGGTCCTGTAGGAACGACACCATATTGTAGAACTCTCAGCAAGCGAATATCTTGGCCCTCGCAAAGATGAAGAGCGCAGCGAAATGCGATACTGAATGTGAATTGCAAAAATTTGTGAGCCATCGATACCTTAAACACACGTGGCGCCCAAGGCTTCTGCCGAGGGCACGCCCACCTGAGCATCATTGGATTCCTCACGAGCTCAGCACCTTCCGTTTCGGAGAGTGGTGGGGTCTGTGGTCGTGGCTTCCCTCGCTTCCCACTTGGAGAGCGTCGATAGCCTAAAGTGGAAGGGAATTGGAGAGCATTCCGAGCGGGCCTGTGGGGGCCGCAGCCTAGCGTGGTGCATTTCGCTCCGCCCTGTTGTGGCCTTCCAGCACCCGTTTGTGGGTGGTGGTCTTCGTTTCCCTGAAAACGACACGTAAGGTCATCCCTCTCGTTTGTGTGGTTGTCACCTTCAGTTCACTCCCATCGGCTTGAGGTGGGCTTGCGGTTGGGAGTGTCGGCCTCGAGCTGTGGAGGTACGTCGGGCCTTGCCTTTTGATCTCAGGTCGGGCGGGAGCACCCGCCGAATTTAAGCATATAACTAAGCGGAGGAAGAGAAACCAACGAGGATTCCCTTGGTAGCGGCGAGCGAACCGGGAATAGCCCAGACTGAAAATCCGGGGGCTCTGTTGCTCCCTGAATTGTGGTCTTGAGAGGCAACCTCTGCAGTGGGCCGTGTGCAGGTTCCCTAGAAGGGGACGCCGAAGAGGGTGACAGCTCCGTCGACCGCCGGACCCTGCTGCGCAACGAGGTGTTGTCCAAGAGTCGGGTTGCTTGGGAATGCAGCCCCAATTGGGTGGTAAGTCTCATCCAAGGCTGAATATGTGCGAGGGACCGATAGCGAAGAAGTACCACGAGGGAAGGATAAAAAGAACTTTGAAAAGAGAGTTAAAGAGTTCTTGACATTGCCGAGCGAGAAGCGGATGGAGGGGAAGTCGTGCGCTCCCATCTGGGCAGGGGTGGACGGCGACTGTGTTGTCGCCCCCCTTGTTGGACGTGGGGGTGCCTGCCAACATGGGCTGCTGTGACCGACATTGTGGTGGGGAGCGATTGAAACCCCCCACGGGTGGTCGTCACGGCAGTCGAGGACCTTGAGCACGCGCCTCTTTCGGCGGGCCCCGTTCGGGTTCTTGCGTGTTCGGGATGCTGGCGAAATTCCTCTATCVTGCCCGTCTTGAAACACGGACCGAGGAGATCAACGTGCATGCGAGCCGGTGGGGAATTAGCCCACGAGGCGGAAGAAACCTGAGTGGCGGGAACCCTCTGCGGGTGCGTCGTCCACCAACCTCGATCTGCTGTGAGAGGTTTGAGTGTGAGCATTCCCGTTGGGACCCGAAAGATGGTGAACTATGCCTGAGCAGGGTGAGGCCAGAGGAAACTTTGGTGGAGGCTCGCAGTGATATTGACGTGCAAATCGTTCGTCGGACTTGGGTATAGGGGCGAAAGACTAATCGAACCGTCTAGTMGCTGGTTCCCTCCGAAGTTTCCCTTAGGATAGCTGGAACTGTTGAACAGTTTTATCGGGTAAAGCGAATGATTAGAGGCCTCCGGGGTGAAACACCCTCGACCTATTCTCAAACTTTAAATAGGTAAGATTTCGGGGTTGCTTAAGCGAACCCCGAGGATCAATGAAAGCTCCAAGTGGGCCATTTTTGGTAAGCAGAAYTGGCGATGCGGGATGAACCGAAAGTCGAGCTACGGTGCCAAACTGCGCGCTAACCCAGATACCACAAAGGGTGTTGATTGATGCAGACAGCAGGACGGTGGTCATGGAAGTCGAAATCCGCTAAGGAGTGTGTAACAACTCACCTGTCGAATCAATCAGCCCCGAAAATGGATGGCGCTGAAGAGCGCGACCTATGATCGGTCGTCACGGTGATTCTGACGCCGCGACGAGTAGGAGGGCTAGGGGCATGCTACGAAGCCTGCAGCGTGAGCCTCTGTGAAGCGGGTCCTGGTGCAGATCTTCTTGGTAGTAGCAAATATTCAAATGAGAACTTTGAAGRCCGAAGTGGAGAAGGGTTCCATGTGAACAGTGCTTGGACATGGGTCAGTCGGTCGTAAGAGATGTGGAAACCTCGTATCAAGGGCGCACTGCGCGCCGCACATCAAAAGGGGGTCGTGTTAATATTCCCAAACCGGGTTGTGGAGGTGGACGGCCACGTAAGCAGCTCCGGAGATGCCGGCGGGGGCCGTGGGGAGGGTTTTCTTTCCTCCTTAACGGCTCGGCCACCCTAGAATCGGATCAACCGGAGATAGGGTGCAGCGCCCGGCAAAGCATCGCGCGTTCTGTGGTGTCCAGCGCTCCCCCGACGACCCTTGAAAATCTGGAGCTGCGAGTACCTCTCACTCCCGGCCGTACTCGTAACCGCATCAGGTCTCCTAGGTGAGCAGCCTCTGGTCAAAGGAAGAATGTAGGTAAGGGAAGTCGGCACTATGGATTCGTAACCTTGGGAAAAGGATTGGCTCTGATGGTTGGCCCTAGGGGTCTGCGCTTTGACGTCATTGGTTGCCGGTGGTCTGCCCGAGCTACTCTCGCAGGGAGGGCGGAGCCTGCGTGCCAGTGTGCCGACAGGCGTAGAATGTCTTATGTCCCCACCTTTCAAGTAGGGCCGTGGGACTCTCCCTAAGCATCAAACTGCCGACTCAGAACTAGTGCGGATAAGGGGAATCCGACTGTTTAATTACAACAAAGCATTGCGATGGTCCCAACGGATGTTGACGCAATGTAATTTATGCCCAGTGCTCTGAATGTCAAAGTGAAGAGATTCAACCAAGCGCGCGTAAACGGCGGGAGTAACTATGACTCTCTTAAGGTAGCCAAATGCCTCGTCAT
>BFEA01000066.1:3814632-3826754 GCA_003427395.1 Chara braunii
CCCTCCGTATGTGCCAAACAGTCGGTGGCTGGCGGTTCGGAGTCCCGTTTGCACTCTTATAGGGGCCTGCGTGCTTAGCAGCCCCCTTGCAGTCAATGAAGGCAACGTTCCGGGCGTGGGTTTTGGGACCTTGTACTCAAGTTACGAGGGACTCTCTGCACACGCTTTGGGTGGTTTCCAGTTTGCGAGAGACGGGCGAGTCGTTCTTTGGTGGTCGAGCGAACATTTTTGCGGCGCCGTTCGGGTCCATGGTCGTCTCTATCGGAGGGCTTATTTCACGATAGCTCAGTCGTCGCTGGTGGCGGTCACGGTTGTCGTGGCTTTCCTATGTTGTGGTGCCGGGTTGTGGATCGTTGCCTTCACCCTCGCTCATTGTCTTGCGATGATTGGCGCCTGATCGCCGACGGCGGTCCGGTTGGCGGTCATTTGCAGGGTATGGAGGTGGAGGTGCCCGTCTCTGACTCTCAGCTTCGGCACAATCATCCCGTAGGTTTCGGGGAGAGCGGTTGCGGCTTTGTTGTGGTGTCGTCTTCGTGTCCGCACTCACAACGACGCGTTTCGTTTGTGTTGAGGGGGTGTCACGACTTGGTGAGGACGCTCTGCGCTCTTCGCCACCCGAGCGGCGTCATTGAGCGGTGGCGCAGGTGGCCTCGGCCCTGCACCCGCTGCTTACCGTATGCGAGGGCGGAGACTTGTGGGATGCGTGATGCACCCTCCGACGACGTCGTGAGGTTGGGCCCGTCATCCGCCCGACTTGTTGGAATGCGCCCTTGTGCCCGTCGCGTCCCCCATCCTATGGTCTTGGTATGCTGCACACTGTGACGGATCGCGTTGCGTTATGGTTTCGCTGCGTTTAGGTTGTGGGCTTTGAAGGCTATTGTCCTCTCTCTCCTTGGTTTCGCCTGCGTTGAGTTTTGTTCGCGGTGCCCGCGGCAACAAGTGCATGTGGATCCTGGGGGGAGGGGGTGTGTTCCTTTTGCGCCCCCGTGCACAGGTGGAGGTTTTCCGTCCGTCCGGGCGTGCTCGAAGCGTGGTGCATTCGTTTCTTCCTTCACCCGCGTTTCTCGATGGATAGATGAGGTTGTGCACTTCGTTGTCGGTACGTTTTGGGCGGGCGGTGGCATCCAGTTGTGGGCCAAAGCAGTCGGTGGTTCCTTCGCGCGCGCCGTTGTTCGGATAGTGTGGTTATCTTGCGATCCCAGGGTGTGGTGTGGGCGGGTGTTGTTCGCAGCCAATCTTGTGAGCGGGTGCGGCGGGCTGTGTTGGATTGTGCGGTACCTTGTCGTTGGAGATGGCCTATGGAGGGGAAGTTCACCTGCAATTCAAACAGTCGGACTTCGAGGCATCTCGGCAACTCATTGCACGTTCCACGATTGCTCGACGTTCTTTTGGTAGGCTGGTCGGCGTGACGTSCCTACGTGCRCCTCGGCCATCGCTCCTTGCGGCTGCTCGTTACACCCGCTACCTGGTTGATCCTGCCAGTAGTCATATGCTTGTCTCAAAGACTAAGCCATGCACGTCTAAGTGTGAACACTTTGCATTGATGACAGCGCCGGTATGGTTGTTGTCCGATTCTCTCGGCAGAGAACTTGTGGTGCAGCATTGGGAACATTGGCTCACAGCGTGGCATGAACCAACACCGTTTCTGGAACACCTTCACCAGGGTGTTTAGGTTTTGGCTGCAAACATGAAGAGAAGGGCCAAGGTGTCCAGGCATGCGCATGACCGAACAGGTCAGGAGTATCTCCGCCGAATGGAAGCATTGGGGGAAGTGTCGCCGGCAGGATCTGAGGATGACTGGTGGGCGGAATGGGTACAGTTACAGTCGGAATTGTGGGGTCTCAGCTCCAAATCTAAGTGGGTACGAGATGCTGAACGAATGTCCAGGGCCTTTTTCGCCCAGATGAAGAATTTTTCTCACTCTTCGTTGATTGTGTCAATGGGACATCCCTTTGACCCGCTTGAGCCGAAGGCGGATAGCACTCCAGACATCCTCAAATATGTGGAATTGTTCTATGGGGATCTGTATCGTGAGGATGAGAATTGGTCCACCGAGGACATGACTTTTCTGCCGATGAATGATGTATGGGCTAAGTGTGCTACTTTTGTTTCGCCAGACCATAGGGCTGCCCTAGATGCACCTATCACCCAAGACGAAATAGCGGGGGCGCTGTCTGGGATGCATAAGGGTAAGGCACCGGGTCCAGATGGGTTGCCAGCTGAATTTCTGATGGTCGCAACGCGGACCCTCCTTCCTTATTTGTGTATTGCGTTTAATCGTCTGTTTTCAGGGGAGGAAGCACCTTCGGCTAACTTCGGCTAGGCTACGAGTATTCTTTTATACAAGAAAGGAAGTGTAGAGGAGGTCAGGAATTAGAGGCTTATTTCCCTATTATCAACACCTTACAAAGTGTATGCGAAAGTGTTGGGTAATAGGATTGCTCTTGTGTTGCCCATTCTTATTCATCCTACGCAGACGGGCTTTGTGGTTCGAAGGCAGAT
The DNA here is from genome assembly GCA_003427395.1 of Chara braunii. Lineage (NCBI taxonomy): Eukaryota > Viridiplantae > Streptophyta > Charophyceae > Charales > Characeae > Chara > Chara braunii. Next base: position 3,817,135 of record BFEA01000066.1, read on the forward strand.
TCTTGTGAATGTCCTCCTTGTCCGGCAAATTATGGAGAAGGCTCGGTGTTCTCAGCCCCCCTTGGCTACCTTGGTTTTGGATTTTGAAAAGGGCTACGATAGGGTCAGATGGCCCTTCCTTCTGCAAGGCATGAGATGTAGAGGGTTGGGGGAGGGTTTTGTCAGGGCAATTGAAGGGGTGTTGGGGATGGCTGAAGCTAGAGTTCAGATTAATGATTTGTTATCTTCCCCCCTGAAAATTACACTCTCTATACGACAGGGCTGCCCACTCTCTCCTGCTTTATACATTTTATACGTCGAACATTTGCATGAGATGATCCGGGTGAATGAGCAGATCCTAGGTTTTGAGTTGTCGGGGGGGGCACAGGTAAAGTCTAATGCGTTTGCTGATGATACTGCGGCAGTGTCCCGGCCGACGCATGAGAGCGTTTCGGCCTTGCGCAATGAAGTATCTCTTTTTGAGAAGTATGCAGGTGCACGGGTGAATTGGTGGAAATTTGTGGCAGTGGTCCCGGATGGGGTTGATATCACAATGTTTCAGGGCATGAGGACCTAGTCAACTGAAGAGCAGTTTCTATATCTCGGTATTCAGATCCCGGCGGCGTTGTCATCAGGATATCAGCTGGACGATCAGCTCCATCACGCAATGACACGTATGTCGGCCTGGGCCAAACACGCGTCCCATGGAGTGTTTGGTAAGGTCCTCATTGCCAATAATGCGGTGTCCGCGACACTGTGGTATGCAGGCGCAGTTTCGGATCCTCCTAAAAGGGAGTGGAAAGGCTATAAGGGCGCCCTTGGAAAGTTTTTGTAGAAAGACGATCCCTGCACCTCGCAGCTCATTTACAAGGTACGTTGGGAGAAGTTGGTACAGTCGAGATCGATCGGGGGTCTGGGGTTGTTAGACCCTCGAGTGCAGGTTGCCGCCTTATAAATGCGTTCCGTCTTGTGGCTCCTTTTGGAAAATGATATGGAGCCTTGGAAGATAGTCACGTTTCAAGAGATGGCGGATGCTATCAAGGTTCATCCGGCGGATGTCGAAACGATCCTCCTTCACCCTCAACTTTTGCATGACCTTCGCCGAGGAGCATTGTGGTCATGTGCCCTGGAGAAATGGCGTGAGGCTCCTCTGCGGCAGTCTGCCCCGCGAACATGTGATCAGATCCTTGGGCAGTCTTTGTTTGGAAATCGATTCATATTGCAGATGGGGGCCCCGTTTCCATGGCAGGGTTGCTTGGGCGCTTTTAGGAGGCAGTGGTTGGAGTGTGGGGTGCATCGGATTGTTGACATTTGGAACGTGCAGGAGGGCATATGGAGGGAGGAGAGTGAGGTGTTGCGGCGTTTGGACCACCAACCAAAGAAGAAGGAAAGGCTGGAGGCGATCAAGCAGGCGATTTCGTAGGATTGGATTGACTGTCTCATGACCAAAGACCATATGCAAGGGGGGTGGGTTACTTTGGAAGGTCAGGACCGGCCGGTTGTTTTTTTTCAATGAAAAGAGAAACTGGGGACCCAGTGGTATGCGGCGGAGGCCTGGGAAGATGTTGGCCCGCAAAAGACGTTGGGGGAGGTTCTTGTTCGGCGTCCGGATCGGGATGGCAGGGTCCATGAACACAACATAAGGTCGGTTGTGGTGGTAAGGGATCAATCAGTTTCTACGCGGGGGGGCTCTCGCCCCTTTAAGCCTGCTTTTAAGCCACTCCAACTCCCTTGGGACCCCTCGGCGTGGGAATGGGCGCCCAAAAATTATCTCAGGAAGAGCTGCAGAATTCATCAGGTGTCTACAAATGTGATCTACAGGTCCTTGCTCGTCCCAACAGATATGGTTGATGAAATGCGGGGGAGGTGGGTGAAAAGGGGATGGTTGGATCAGAAGGCTCTTCATTCCTGGGACGCGCCCACATGGCAAAAAGCCTGTAAGGTGCTGACTTTCCTCCCGGACCAAAAACATGCGGGAGGTTTATGGCTTTGTCTTCAGCTGGCGCAGCCCACCTATGAATGGTTGGCGGATAGGTGCTCGCACAAGAATAGGGCATATAGGTGTTGTATGAATGAGGAATCCTTGCCTCACATATGGATGGAGTGCTCGCCGCAAAAATTTTTTTGGGAATGGTGGGATTCCTTGGGGGATGCGGTCCCTCTTTCTGGGGCTCGAGGAAGGGGGGCCTCTGTTCTAGTGTTGGTGTTATTGCCAGGCGATGTTATAGGGGTGTGCGAGGCCTATGCGGCTGATGTAGTTCGGACGGCCTTTTGGGCTGCAGCATGGGCCATGCGGGCCCGCCTGTTGCGGGACGGGGTGCCTCCATCTTTCCCGACATTACGGGCATGGATGGTATGAAATTTAAGGACGGCGGTCTCTGCAGATGTGTCCAAAAGGCGAAAGGGTGGTTGGTCTTTCTTCGTCAAAGCTTGGAGACCGTATTGTGGGATTGTTACAGTAGGGGATCAGATTGGGGAGTGGTCGTGGGTGCTTACGTGGGAAGAAGGAGATTAGTTTTTTAGCCGTCAAGGGGGTATTGGGATGGGCGGGTTTTACGGGTGGGGTTGGGTCCTGGGGGATGGGTTATTTTGGGTAGAAGTTGTTTATGCATATCAAGTAATCTCGGAGTAAAGACAGTGTGGTTGTTCGAAAAAAACAAGTGATTCTTAGACAAGCAACAACAGTGATTCACAGGAAATTTGGTGATTAAAAAGACAACAGGTTAAGATAGGTGTTATCATTAGGGGGGTGTGAGGTATGAAGGAGAGGTCCTAGCATTACTCTCTACCTTAGTGGTGCTTTCATGACTGGGTGCGGTTTTGCCTCCCGGTGGGAGCTCTAAGAGGGTTAGAAGGTTGTGAGTTCGCCGACTCCTTTCTGTTGCCGCGGCCTTCCAGGTCACCTTCTTCCTTTTGAGGGGGGCTTGGGGGGATACCCCCTTCCTCTTTGCCTTCTGTTTCATTTCTCTCTTCCGCATCTTTGTCCTTCTGCTTGCCGGTGATTAGCAACCGGACTGATGCCCCCCATAATAGATGGGGTTGTGTGTGTGTTTGGAAAAGGAAACTGCGAATGGCTCATTAAATCAGTTCTCATTTATTTGGTGGTCTCCTTACCACTCGGATAACCGTGGTAATTCTAGAGCYAATACGTGCAGCATATCCCGACTTCTGGAAGGGATGTATTTATTGGATAAAAGGYCGATCCGGGCTTGCCCGTTGTTGCGGCGAATCATGGTGACTTGTCGAATCGCATGGCCTTTGAGCCGGAGATGATCCATTCAAGTTTCTGCCCTATTAACTTTCGATGGTAGGAAAGAGGCCTAACATGGTGGTAACGGTGACGGAGAATTAGGGTTCGATTCCGGAGAGAGAACCTGAGAGATGGCTCCAAGGAAGGCAGCAGGCGCGTAAATTATCCAATCCTGACATAGGGAGGTATTGACAATAAATAACAACGTTGGGCTCTTTCGAGTCCGGTAATTGGAATGAGAACAGTCGTAAACTCCTTGAACGAGGATCCATTGGAGGGCAAGTCTGGTGCCAGCAACCGCGGTAATTCCAACTCCAATAGCGTATATTTAAGTTGTTGCAGTTAAMAAGCTCGTAGTTGGATTTTGGGTAGGAGGGTTTGGTCCGCTCTTGCGGGCGTGTACCGGCCCTTTCGCCTTTCTTGCCGGGTATGCGTTCCTTGCCTTTATTGGCTGGGATCCAGAGCCGGCGCTGTTACTTTGAAAAAATTAGAGTGTTCAAAGCAGGTTTGTGCTCTGAACATATTAGCATGAAATAACGCGATAGGACTCTGGTCCTATTTCGCTGGTCTTCGGGATTGGAGTAATGATTAATAAAGACGGTTGGGGGCATTCGTATTCCATTGTCAGAGGTGAMATTCTTGGATTTATGGATGACGAACTTCTGCGAAAGCATTTGCCAAGGACGTTCTCATTAATCAAGAACGAAAGTTGGGGGATCGAAGACGATCAGATATCGTCCTAGTCTCAACCATAAACGATGCCGACTAGGGATTGGTGGATGTCTATTGGATGGCTCTGCCAGCACCTTGTGAGAAATCAAAGTTTACGGGTTCCGGGGGGAGTATGGTCGCAAGGCTGAAACTTAAAGGAATTGACGGAAGGGCACTACTAGGCGTGGAGCCGGCGGCTTAATTTGACTCAACACGGGGAAACTCACCAGGTCCAGACATAGCGAGGATTGACAGATTGAGAGCTCTTTCTTGATTCTATGGGTGGTGGTGCATGGCCGTTCTTAGTTGGTGGAGTGATTTGTTTGGTTAATTCCGTTAACGAACGAGACCTCAGTCTGCTAAATAGGTACGCGGGGACCTTTCCTCGTTGCCAACTTCTGAGAGGGACTGTTGGACGACTAGCCAACGGAAGTTTGAGGCAATAACAGGTCTGTGATGCCCTTAGATGTTCTGGGCCGCACGCGCGCTACACTGATGAATCCAACGAGTCGCTTGCCTGAGTCGAAAGGCCCGAGTAACCTTCTTAAGGTTCATCGTGACGGGGATAGATTGTTGTAATTATCGATCTTGAACGAGGAATGACTAGTAAGTGCGAGTCATCAACGCGCGCTGATTACGTCCCTGCCCTTTGTACACACCGCTCGTCGCTCCTACCGATTGAATGGTCCGGTGAAGGTTTGGATTGCGGTGATCTCGGCGGTTTTGTAGGTGGGGGTGCTGTTAGAAGTTCATTGAACCTTATCATTTAGAAGAAGGATAAGTCGTAACAAGGTTTCCGTAGGTGAACCTGCGGAAAAATCATTGACACGTGAACGACCGATCTTCTTGGTGTGGGACGCTGGTTTGCTCGCCCTTTGCCCCCATCCTCCATGCATCCGCTTTTCTCTTCCGTTTCAGCACCACCTTGGGCTTAGTGCCCAGCTGGCGGCTGGCCCGGCGCAATGGGGGGCGTGGTGTAGATCGAGGGTGGGGGGAGTGGGTAGGTTTCGGGGCCTTGTGGCGTTGCTCCCCCTTCATCCCGTCTCGCCTCCGCAGGTTGTTACCTCGGCCCAACCCCACTCTCGACTTCTGGTCGGGATGGCGGTTGGTCCGGGCACGGACAGCCCTGAGGGAGGGTCAGGGGCGGGATGTCGGGTGGTGGCGGCTGTCCTCGGCCTGCGTACCCCCGCTCCTTCCCATCTCAGCTTTGTCCAGACCTCCTTTCCATCCCCGCCTCAACCTCGGCTTCTTGCGGAGCTTGTGGCTTGTTTGGGGATCGAGGGTCGTGGTAGAGGCTAGGGGCGGGGTGTGTTGCGGGGTCCTCGGTCCCTCCCCGTTTCGTCCTGGCTTCCTTCCCAACGGGGTTCTCCTTTCCGGACAGATCGGCGTCCTCGACACAGTCGAGGTGGTCTGAATCKCGGGGTGGAGGGCCGTTGGGGGAGGGTTTTGGTCGTGAACGGAGTGGTGTCGGGTGGGGGGGGGAGGAGACGGCGCTTGCACCCTCGTTGCCCCGCTGCTCCCCGGTGCCTTGCCTGGCCCCCCGAACGGGGGTCGGACGGGCCCGTGGCAGCGGCTTTGCAAGTTCTTATTGATGTACCTGTTCTGATTCGTCGCTGTCCGGGTTGACGCCCCCCTTCTGTTCTGGTTGAGGGGTCGGTCCTGTCGGAACGGCACCATATTGTAGAACTCTCGGCAAACGAATATCTTGGCCCTCGCAACGATGAAGAGCGTAGCGAAATGCGATACTGAATGTGAATTGCAGAAATCCGTGAGCCATAGATACCTTGAACGCACGTGGCGCCCAAGGCTTCTGCCGAGGGCATGCCCGCCTGAGCATCATTGGATTCCTCACGAGCTCACCACCTTCCGTTTGGGAGAGTGGTGGGGTCCGTGGTAGTGGCTTCCCTCGCTTCCCACTTGGAGAGCGTCCCTCGCTTCCCACTTGGAGAGCGTCTATAGCCTAAAGTGGAAGGGAATCGGAGAGCATACCGAGCGGGCCTGTGGGGGCCGCAGCCCAGAGTGGTGCGTTTCGCTCCGCCCTGTTGTTGCCCTCCAGCACCCGTTTGTGGGTGGTGGTCTTCGTTTCCCTGAAAACGGCACGTAAGGTCATCCCTCCGGTTTTTGTGGTCGCCGCCTTCCGTTCGCTCCCATCCGCTGGAGGTGGGCTTGCGGTTGGGGGTGTCGGCCTTTTGATCTCAGGTCAGGCGGGATTAACATGGTTGTTATCGTGAGAGAGAGAGAGAGAGAGAGAGAGAGAGAGAGAGGGAATTGGATCGTTTCTCGTCTGCTAACGGGCGGTCGAATCTATGTGTCATCCAGCCAGCAAGCCAGGCAGCTGCTACATAAAAAACCTGTGGAAGCCATCATTTATAGACATGACAAGAGGCCAAAACGACTCTATTTACGTGTATATTTTGTGCGGTTAGAGATAGTTCATCGATGGCAAAGAGCAATCAGGCGCGTTCGACGGAAAAAGCGACAGCCGTCGGCGGTTCATCTCGCCGAAGACCCGGCAACTACGGCGGCGGTGCGAATTCCGACCCCGCCCCGCCTCCTCCTCCGGTTGTGGAAGGTATCATCCCTCTCTATGTCTCCGTCGATCTGGCAGACACGGAGTTTCGGGAGACCTTCTTGTGGAAACAAGAGAACCGTGAAGAGAGCGCCAGTCTCCCGCCATTGATCTCGCGCCAGCTTTGTCGAGAGATGGGTCTTCCTGTTTCGTACGAACGTCTGATCGAAGCTCAGATAAGGGCCGGGCTGAAGAAATTCGCGGGAAAGGAAGATTTTGGGGGGGAAGCGTTGGTCACACTCGACCTCTCAGTTGAATTTGGCAACGAGATATATAAAGATAAGGTGCAGTGGGATCTGAACGAGTCGCAGAATTCTCCGGAGATGTTCGCGTGGCAGGTTTGCGAAGACCTGCGGCTGAAAGTCGACTTCATGGAACCCATAGCCGTCACAGTCAGGGAGCAGATAGAGCAGCATCGCCAGCGATTACTGAAGGACTGGTCGGCGGGTTTGGCGATGACCGGTCCGTCTACGTCTCCTCGGGGTATGGCAACCTGTCTTTCTTCGCCTCTGCCTGACGCGGGGAGAGTCGAGAGGACGTTGGCAGACAGAGAAGTGTGGGGTCCAGAGCTATGGCGGATGGAATGACGTCATCATGAAAGAATACTGAATCGACGGCGGAAGGGAAGTAGCGAAGGGGACGAGGCAACGGAAAGGTAAACGTGAGAGAGATAATTAACAGAAAGAAAAACAACCGTTAGCGATCCGGAGTTTTAGCGGATGGAATTATGATGTAAATGAACGAGAAATCCGGGCGAAAGAGTTTAGGGGAACGAAAAGATTTGTGTGTGTGTGTGTGTGTGTGTGTGTGTGTGAGAGAGAGAGAGAGAGAGAGAGAGAGAGAGAGAGAGAGAGAGAGGGGGGGGGGGGGGGGGGGGGGGGGGGGGGGGGGGGGGGGGGGGTAGGGCGATAGCAGGTGGGAGGACGATGTGAAAACTCGCAAGCTAAGGTTCAGCCATGAAGGCTGGAAGTATCGAGTGAAAGAACTCTGCAAGGGGTGGCTTTGATCTGTGGCTGCCCGTGCCGCACGAAGAGAATAGGTAGGTCGCTGCCTCTCTGCCGTCAGGTAGGTACTACACCATCCCAAAGGGGCTTTGCACGGGTCTGTGTCGATTTTACAGGTTTATCCTCCTCAGTGGCGTAGTAATCATGCAGCTGTAGAGAACCTTGGGAGAGAGGAGGGAGTGGGTGTGGTGAGGTCTGGAGCTATGTATGGCACATGTATTTCTGACGTGTTAGACTTAAAGCTCTCTCCTTTTAGACGTGTCAGAACAACGGACGGTCATTATAGCCGTATTCGGGGTCATGTTCAGTCTAATAGATACAGCGATAATGAGTGCGCGTTCTATTTGGGGAACGACAGCTGGGGCGGCTATGGAGGCTTTGGAGGCGGGAAGAACGGAGCGATGGACGGCATAGAGACAACCGTTTTCCCCCGAATAGAGCTTACGGCCGTTATCGCCTGTACTTACGCGGGAAGTTGCCCCAAATACAGCTGTAATGACCGTGCGTTCTATTCGAGGGAAGACGGAACTGTGGAGGTCGCGAGCTTTTGCGCATCTGGAAGAGCGATTCAATAAGGAAACCGACAGGGGGGTTGATTTTGTCGGGAAGAACGAGAAAGGGGCTCCTTGTCGAGTCCAACAGGGGTTGATTTTGTCGGGAAGAACGAAAAAGGCGCCAAGGCGCGGCCGCATAGAGGTGGGAGGAACGGCATAAAGGCTACAATGGCGGCGTTCGCGGCTTTCGCAAGGTGGATTGACAGATGGCGGGAAGAATGAAAGGGGGCTTGTTTTCGTTAGAGAGAACTTCAGAACATGGAGGGGCGGCATCTAGAAAGCCAAGCTGATGCTCTGCTCGCATGGTTAATCAACGCTGGCGGGAAGAAAGAAAAAAATGAGGGGGGCGTTCTCGCGTAGAGAAGTCCAGGCATTGGAGTTATGGCGGCCCATAGAGAGAAGGCAGGGGCAGCTCGAAAGTTGAACTGTAGTGTGCCGACAGCGGAAAAGATGTCGTAGTGGGGTGCTGCTACTGAAGTAGGGGGTCGATACCGGAAAGCCCACGTGGTGCAGAAGAAGAACGCGATGATGGGGATGATTTCCGTCCGGCCAGAGAAAGAGGGACAGAAGAAGTCTATAGCTTGAGTCGCAGACAGAAGAACACCATAGGTGCCAACTGTCAGACAGAACGAGGCACACTACACAGAGTCGCTGATGTTAATCGAAAGAAAAAGTTCCTCTGCAGAGGGAGGATTACGCTCATGGTCGGTATATGATGGGGACGACCAGGCAATCCCCGATGGATGGACGCTTGCTCGGTCTCGATCGGGATCTCGACGGTTGAGTGGTGATGAGAAGAGAACGCCAAATGAGAAGATCGACGAAAAAGGTTCGGGGGAAGGGAGGGACGGAGAGAGGAGGCAGTGAAGATGACCGGCGGCGGTTGGGATTCAGTTCATAGCCACGAGAGTTGGCATTTTGTATCATCATTAAGAAAAGTCGTCCCTCGATGTGTGCATGGAGGTGGCTATGGCTGGGAAGAAGAAGAAGACGAAGAAGAGTAAGAGTGCTGATGTTGTCTAACGGCGACCCATAGAGAAGAACATTTATCAGTTGAGATTGGGGGAGTGGGTCGAAAACGCCGGACGGCTACCATCTTGACCGGAAGAGAACGCCCGGTCATTACACTTGTATTTAGTGCAACTTTCAGACAGTATACAGCGATAATGACGGGGCGTTCTATTCGGGTGAAGTGCTTAAAGATCAGTATTGTTGCACGGCAGGGGAGATCAAATTTTTGATTTCATGTTGATTAGTGTATAGTGTCGAGCATGGTGTGCTGTTTTTTGGGAAAGGCCATAGTTATTTTGGCCATGTTCAGACTACCGGTAGGACTTTTTTCGACTGAGCTCTGAACGTGATTACAGTCAGATGAAAGCAAGATTCTCCTTCTCGGTTATCCCTCTTGCTCTCCACCATCCTTCCTATTGCTGCCCTTGTCTTCCTCTTCCACAAACGCAGTTCTACGTTCTTCTTTCCCTTCATCACCTTTGTTTGTCAGTATCCAATGTTTGGTGTTTGGCAACTGTTGCCACTTTCTTGTTGTTGTGTCC
>BFEA01000066.1:3826791-3848233 GCA_003427395.1 Chara braunii
TTGCATATGTGTAGATCTCCAGTGCCTGTTTTTCATTCGAGTACGCAGCGTGGTTTTGCGGGACGTAAACTGGAAGATTCTTGAAGTGAGTGGCGAGCAAGATGCGGTAAGTGGGCGGCGGCAGTAACGACTCAGATCTTTGTTGTCCTTGCTCCTCCTTTATGCCATTTGGATAAATACTAAATATGTCATGTTCATGAGGTACAGGCTCCTGATTAGGCGATGAAACTTCTATGTGTTACGATCCTGGTCATTTCCCAAGTGCAAATTCACAATGAAAGACAATGCCACCCATTTCGAAAGAAATGAAAGCACTTGCAAAGAGATAAAGACCAGAGTAGAGGTAAAGAAGAAGAAGAAGAAGAAGAAGAAGAAGAAGAAGTACACCAGCAAGACCAATGACAATTCCCCCTTCTCTCTCCACCTTCCTCCTCCTCCTTCACTTCACCAATCTTATTCTTCTCTCAATAATAATAATAACAATGAATGGATGAACCAGAATCAATATCCGAAGTTCCCTCTTACTGCTGACTCAACTCAACAACAACAACAACAACAACAACAACAACCAGTCCACCATAGCTATGGCTTCCCTCCTTCAGCCTCCTCTCTCATGCATAGGCTATGGCGGACTACTCCAAGCAGCTAGGGTGCTGTGCTGATGTCCAAATGACAACCCAAGCAGCTATGGTGCTGCGCTGATGTCCAAAGGACAACGCAGAGCAGCTATGCCGCTGCTGACTTGGTCCGCTATGCCTGACTCTGCCTCAAGCTTCCCTGGTGCCGCACTACCCAAACTGGGGCCTTCCAGATGCAGTGCCCAACAAGGTGATGAGGATGGTGTCTTCCATAGCCAGGTAAGTGCCCCGCCACTCTCCTACCATGCCCCCTTCTTCCTCCTCCTCAAGCTGGACTGCTTGCCATAGCCAGGCTGAGCTCCAGCGGCCCTTCACCTTCAAGCAGTGCTGCACCAGCCCAGCGCTGCGCTCCAGCAGCATGTCGCGAATCCTTGCACATCGCAAATGAGGAAGAGCTCTTTGCTCTTCCTGGAGATAGAGCGGCCTACCGGCCTCCTGGGCGGTGACTTCCTAGGCCGAGCGGCCTCCCAGCAACCGGTACCTCCTCCCTTTCGGAGGGAAACATCATTGCAGGCTCTGCTATCCTCCCTACAGGCCCTAGACCCGGGCTACTTGGAACTTGGACTGGTACCGGCCTACCTCTATCGTACCGCTACTGGGCCTCTAAAAATGCCAACTTTTTGTCTTGTTCTGCTCGGCTTCCAGTATTCGACACCCCTACCACTACTTGAGTGGTACCAGCCTACCTGCTACTTGAGTGTTTTTCCCCTGCAACCCTCAAAGTCACGGCCACAGGTAAGTACCGGCCCTGCGGGGCCCTTCAACCAACAAGTACCCTTGCGGGTCATACACACACTCAACCAACAAGCACTCAGACAGGCATGTCCAGCAGCAAATCCCAGAAATCAGCAGTGTTCTCAGTCTGTGTTTTTGGCGGGTCATTACATTAACCCCCCTCTCAAGAGCGAAGTCCCTTCGAGCGAGTAACTCATTCAGAGTTGGCACAGAATGCGTCATAAGAGTAAATCAGAAGGAGAGAGTTAGTAAGTCCGTGAGGACTCATGGTCGCAACAAATTTAGCAGTCCGTCCCTCAGCAATCTGTCGTTCATAAGCGTTCACAACACGGGGAACACTCTTAGCAGCTCTTTTCTGTCGATCCAGAAGAACTCTGTCAACGGGTGATAGAGGAAGTGAACCTTGTACTGTCTGTTCCTCCCTCTTCCCTCGTGAGAAACGATTCTCTCTATCTCATGACCGCCGTCAATAGGGCGAGGTATCATAGGGTCTCGGAAGGGAAACGTCTCATCATGAATGTGTGGAAACAGTTTGGACGCATGAAAGACCGGATATGTGCGCAGATGAGGAGGCACGTCAATCACATATGAAGGACCAAAATCATCCCCAATCACCTTCAGAATTTGCCAAGGGCCGTAGTACAATGGAAGGAGTTTTCGTGATATGCCCTTTTCATCAGAAAACTCAGACATTTTAACCCAAACATAATCCCCTACTTTGAATTTTTCTTCTTTGCGCAACTTGTTAGCATGTTTGATCATGGCATGCTGGCGCTTGTTCATGGTTGCAATGACAGCTTTGAGCAAGCGTGCGTACTTTACATTGTAGCCAGGCATGCCAGACATCAGACCAGGTGACCGTTCAGGGAACAGATAGGAGAGGGGATTACGCATCGGCCATCCATATTGCAACTGATTTGGTGTCACGCCAGTTGCAGAGTGAATGGAGTTGTTATACAACCCCTTTACCTTGTGCAGCTCCTTGTCTCACGTGTTCTGATATAGAACAATCAATGCGCGAAGTAGTTGGATGACAGTCTGGTTGATCTCCTCGGCCAAACCATTGGCTTCGGGGTGTCGACCAAAAGTCTTGTTCAGTTTAATGTCATAGATTTGAGAGGTAAAATCCTTCCAATCTTTGCTGATGAAACTGGTGTCCTAATCACTCACAATAGTTTTCGGGACGCCAAACTGCAGAATGTACTGCTGATGGAATTCTTCGATGACAAGTTCAGTTGGGGCATGGGGAGGGAAAGGAATTAAGTTCAGAAATTTGGAGAAGCGGTTCACGATGACCATGACTTGTGAATTTCCTGCCTCACTCACCTTTCCCATGTCCGTGAAGTCGATGGAAATCGACTCACCGGGTCCATCAAGAATGGGGAGGGGTCTCAGCAGGCCATAAGACTTATGCCTGTGGACCTTGGTTCTTTGACATACCTGACATTCAATAATAAATTTCTGAGCAGATTCTTTCATTCCTGACCAATCAAACTGCTGCAGAAGACTTCCATAAGTCTTCTCAAAGCCGAAATGTCCACTCCGACCATGTGCCAAATCCAAGAAATGAGTTCGGAGAGGCGTATGGTTGGGTACACACAAATGGTCAAATTTTCCATACCGGCGGAACACAAGACCCTCGCATTCATGAAAATCAGGCTGATTGTTAGGGTCAGCCTTGAGCTGCTCAAGGATGGGACTAAGGTCCGGATCCTTGGTAGTGTGTTCGACCAGATCCTCCTTCAGTTTTCTTCGGAGGTCATATGAACCCATGAGGCAAGTCAAGAATTCAGGATGGCGAGACAGCGCATCAGCAACCCGGTTATAGCAGCCTTTCTTATGTTTCAATTCAAAGCTGTAGACATCAATGTCATGCAACCATCGGGTCAATGTAGGAGAGAGTTCAGATTGTGTCTGAATCCACTGCAAGGTCTGATGATCTGAGCAGACCTTGAAGTGACGACCCAAGAGGTAGTGCTTCCAATGTGCGAGAGCCTCGCGCAGGGCGTAGAGCTCACACATATACGTGGAAGTAACTACCTTGTGGCTGGGCATGCGTTTGCTGTAGTACTCGAACGGACGCAGGCCATCACCATCATCTTGTTGCAGCACTGCACCAATCCCGAATTGGCTCGCATCCGTAGTGACTACGAAAGTGAGGTTGGGATCTGCAATGCGAAGCACAGGATGACTCACCAATGCCTCTTTCAAGGCTTGGAACGCAGTCTCACACTTCTCACACCATGCATAGGCAATATTCTTGCTGGTTAGTCTTGAGAGAGGGTGAGCAATGACAGAGAATTTGGGCACAAACTTCCGATAATACGAGGCTAGACCAAGAAAAGAACGCAGTTCGCGTACGTTTATCGGTTGAGGTCAGTTTCGGATTACCTCAACCTTGGTTGCCTCCGGATCAAGGCCGTTTGCAGACAACCGATGTCCAGATAGATGACGCTATCCCTCCCAAAATCAGATTTCTCTAAGTTGAGGTGCAGCTGCGCCTCCTTGAGGACCTGCAAAACTTCCTCAAGGTGTTTGAGGTGCTCTTCCATGGTTTTGTTGAAGATCAGGATATCGTCAAGGTACACAACCACAAATCTGTTGAGTTGATGGCGAAGTACCTTGTCCATGAGGCACTGAAAGGTGGCCGGTGCATTCGTAAGACCGAAGGGCATAACGATGAACTTGTACAGCTCATCGCGTGTTTTGAATGTAGTCTTGTGTTGGTCACTCGGATCGACTTCGATCCGGTGGTAACCAGATTTGAGGTCGATCTTGGAGAAGAACTTGCACCCACCTGCCACATCTAGCAGATCGTCTATGCAAGGCAAAGGGTAACCATTTTTTTCTTGTGATCCGATTAAGGTCACGATAGTCAATACACATCCGCAGTTTGCCTCCTTTTTTTGGCACAAACAAGACAGGTGCACCGAACTCAGACTCACTGCGCCTAATCCATCCACGGTCAATCATATCATCAATCTTCCTTCTCAACTCCTCCAACTCGCCTTGTCCCATACGGTAGGCGCAGCCCCTTGGAGGAACACTCCCCTCTATTATCTCGATTTTGTGTTTGACCGGACGCTTGGGAACTCCACGAGGTTCGGCCAAAACTTCAGGGAATCGATCTAATAGCTGACGAATGTTCGTTGGGACTTCCGGTGGAGGATCATCCTCATCAGGAGAAAAAAAATTAGACTGAGAATTTACAGCAATGACAACCGTATTAGAAGTAGAAGGATTATTCACAGTAGAAGTAGATGGATTAGAAGCAGAGGTGGTAGAAATAGAGTTACTTACCGAGGTAGAAAACGCAATAAAAGTAGAAGGCACATGGATAGGCTTTATAAAGGCTATATGTAAATGCTCAATCTCCTTGCGCCTGCGCACTGTGTATCTTTTTAACGCAGAACGGGGGAATTAAACTCTCGTTGAGTCCCGTTAAACTTAAAAAAATCCCGTTGAATTCACGTTAAACGCGAAAATGGGCCGCTCCCTCGCTTTTCAGAAAAACGGAATTGATGCGCGGGGTCCGAAACACGTGGCTCTAGGCAAAAAAAAAATAAAAAATAAAAAAAGAAAATCCCCCCAACCTTTGAAGCACCTCCCATCCGCCCCCACATCCCCCAACCCCCAACGCCCCAGTTATGTGTGTGTAGGTGTGCTGTGTGTGCGTGTATCTGTGTATGTGTGTGCCTGCCGTGAGAGTGTGTCTGTGCATGAATATGAATGTATGCGCGTGTGTTTGTGTATGTGTGTGTTTGTAAGTTTGTGTGTGTGTGTCTGTGCTTATAAGTGTATGTGTGTGTTTGTAAGTGTGTGTGTGTTTGTAAGTGTGTGTGTGTATGTATATGTGTGTGTTTGTATATGTGTGTGTTTGTAAGTGTGTGTGTGTATGTGTGCGTTTGTGTGTGTGTGTGTGTGTGGGTGTGTAAGTATAAGTGTGTTTGTGCCTGCGCGGGAGAATGTGTCTCGCCTTGCTCACAACCTCGTTCCCCAATGACCACCCTACGCCACACCCAGCTTACAACAGCGCAGCTCGACTATGGCTGCCTGCTCCTTCCTGCTCGCCCGTGGGCGCGTGAGTGGCACGAGCTACAGCGCGGTAGCGCTTACGCAGCATGCAACCAGCACCCAAATGCCCAATGTGGAGGCAGACCCTTTGCTATATCGAAGTGGCCTGCCTGTGTTCAGTCCCGGGAAGCTTCCAGTAGGCCCCCGTAACCTGAGGCACAACACGAACGAGAACAGACCTTGGGCCTGAGGCGGTTACATGGCCCTAACTGCCTTTGGCCTGTGTTTGGCCCAGTACCCGTATCCAGCCCAGGACCTGCTTTCCATACATTCACACAGGCGGCGCAGGACCTGGGTTCCCTCAACCAACTGACGTCAGACTCATGCAACCTGCTACAGGTCCAATTTTGTGTGTGTGTGTGTGTGTGTTTTTCCTTTTTTTAATTTGTTTTTTATGGTTTTGATTTTTTTTAAAATACACAAAATTCCAAAAAAATAAAATAAAAAATAAATTATTGTACATCTTTGAAAGATCTACAACCCTATATTTTTTATTTGTTTTTTTTGTTTCCGTTTTAGCCCTAAAAAAATCTGTGTGTAACTCAAAACAAAAATATTCATTTTATTTTAGTTTTTGTTTTTTCATTGTGTGTTTATGTTTTTGATTTTTAAAAAATAGATTTAAGCATAAAAAAATAAAACTAAAAATACAAGGTTGTAGTCCTCAACAAAACCTACAACCCCATTTTTTTTATTTTTATTTTTTGGATAAGTTTTCGCCCAGGAAAAAAATAATCCCGGACCCCGTTAATTCGCGTCCAACTCGCGTTTGAATGTGAGTTCAACGCGAATTCAACGCACGTTGAATTTTTCAACGCGAAAACTGCGTTAAATCTAATTTCGGACACACAGCTTGCGCACTGATTTGCAGAACTTGGTTGCACTTATAAGAGTCACAGGGGACTTGCGCGTCTCATCTAATAGGACGGTACGCTCGTTCCCCTTGGTATCACGCACCACAAACTGATTGTCCGCCTACGTGGTCCTTAGGCAATGAGCCCTTAACCAGCCCAAGCCAATGACCACGTCGAACGGACACTTGTCCATGACATAGAAGTTGAGCTCATGTGTGACAGTGCGGTCCTTGTCAAAGGTGACGTGCACACCTTTGACAGCATGTGTAGAGGTGACAACCTCTTGGTTGCACACCTGGGTCTGACAAGGGTTCTGCAATTCCACTTGCTTCATTCCCAGACCCGCCTTACGTATCCCGTTAGGAGAGAAAAAATTAGTGGTTGAACCACTATCAATCAGCACGCGGATGTAAAAGCGGTTAATGAGCAGTCTAAAGAAGGTTAGCTCCACACTCCCTTGAACACGGCGTTGCTGCTTGAGCTGCAGCCAGTGTTCCATGTGAGCGTGGAAGTCAACTTCCCTAGACTCCTCCCAAGGCTCAGTATAAAGCACATGAATTGCAGCAGCCTTGGATTCAGCGTCGTTCAGGGCTTCAAGAGTGGGCTGTTGATCAGATTCAGGCTCATCAAAGGGGCCTGCAACTGATGTTCCAGCTTCCCTTGTTGTAGGGAGTGCTGAAGACTCCTCTATGCCCTTTGCTTGTTTCCCTGCAGTCTATAACAGTCATGCACAGCATGTCCAGGCTTTTGACAATGCAGGCATATGCGCAGTTTAGATCTTCTTTCTCATTCTTTCTGACTGATACGGAGGGCTTCCCAAGGCTTGGTAGATGCATTCTCCGGTTTCTTAGGGATCCTTGCATTCTTGGGAAGGTGGATGACAGTTCCCTTACCCGAACCACGGTTAGACCCCTTGTTTTCATCTTCATTTACGTCAGACTCAATGGCTGATGAGGAACAACCCATATTGGAGTCTGACTCTACATCGTCATCTAGAGACAGATTATCCGCATAGGACTGATTGTCAGCCTCCCGATGATTATGCAGTGCAAGCTGGTTGCTGCTTCCAAACCGCTAGCGTTGTGGTTTCTCACCTGCAGCGGGCGCCTTCTTCCGCCTAATGAGGTCCTTGGCCTCTAGGTTGAGTAGATCCGTCATGAGCTCTCGCCAGGTGGTATGGTCTTTGAGTGCCAACAGGGAGAGGTATTCTTTAGGGGCCACTCCGATGACTACATCCATACAAGACATGCCAGTCATTCCCAAATCTTGAGTGGTGAACAAACCAGTCAAGTGCTGTCCCAAAGCTTGCATGGAGGACCTCCATGTTTGACTCTTTAGGGCCTCAAGCTTCAGCTTAGCCTTGAGCGCAACATGCTTGTCTTGGTACCGTGCGAGGAGAAGGTCCTCAAGGGTGCGTAACCCCTTCAGCCATTTAGTCAAGTCTATTCGTTCATAGCCTGCAGCAACAGCTTGGAGCTCAATGTGATTTCGTACGGCGGGCTCGATATTAGTCCCCATGATCATACTTCGGTCCTCCTGGGGTGGTCGCATAACCTCGAAGTATGACCACATGGAACTAATCCAAGAGGTAATGTCTGCCTTCCCGTCGTACTTGGACGGCAGAGTGGCCACCCGCTTGTCATGGGACCGCTGTACTGAACGCCAGTAGGGACTGTGGCGTTTTGGGCTGAAGTCCTTGCATTTGGGACTATGACTAGTGCAGAGCTGCCGGCGCTGCCACTCGAGGAGTTGGCACCGGTTCCTGCGCTTGTCACAGTTCCACTGACTCTTGCCACGAGGACTGTGTTAGATTGAGAGGTTGGGACTGCAACAGGTCGAGGGTTAGGAGGGCGGGGGGCAGACAGTTGAGACTGTTTGAGGCTTAGTAGCTCAGCCTGCAGCTCTTGGTTTCGCTGCTCTAGTGCTGTCACACGGGACTCAAGGTCTTCCAAGGTCCGCAGTTGAACCAAGGCTGCTACAGCAGCAACTCGTCCCTCCTGGAACCGGTCAGCATTGACTTCCGGGATCCGAAGGAAGGCCACCTGATCAGCAATGTTGGCAGCTCTGGCTGCTGCCGCTGCCTCCCTTTCCCTCTGCACGGCATCATAAAAAAGCTTATGTAAGAATGGTCTCTCGCTCTCATCTGCTGCATCCAGCATGGCCTGCCATTGGGCAGATATGATGTTAGCCATGCCGAAGGAAGAGGTGTCAGTAGATCTCTCAAGAGGGGTCCGCTCTCTCCTTACGTTTGGACGAACACTCCTCTTGCCCCTCCTCACACTCTTAAATAGAACACCCTCTCTCTCCCTTTCTTCTCTTCTCGCTGTCTGCGCATGCGTTTGGATATCGGACATAGATAGTTCAGATGAAAGAAACAATCAGAAAGTTCACACAGAGAAGAAGGTAGAACTCCTAGCCGGAGCGGCAGTTCATGTGGACTCGGAGAATGGCACGCAGCGGAAAAAGAATAAATAAATAAATAAATAAATAAATAAAAATAAAACGGAGGAGAGGACTGACTTATAGAACAGGCCCGATCAGATTAGCTGGAGATCCCCTCTTGTCTAACCTGACAAGGAACATGCATCACGATAAGTCAGCCGAAGAAAACTAACTGCAGCAATGGAGATTTCGAGGGGTGCAGACGGTCGCCGAGTCAGACGCGGGCAGTATGTGATAACAGGCGGTAAGACCAGTCAGGATCCCCTTGAAAGGAATGTCCTTGCTTGCCGTATGTCCCCCAAGTTCAGCGCAGCAAAGAAATGCACTGGCGGCAACAGATCTGGCCCAAAAGGTCCTGTCTCGTTGGGCCCGGCCCCACTGGGTCCAGAGGGGTCCCAAGTAGGTCGTGGACCAGGACGAACGTGATAGGGGTGCCAAGTCGGTCCCAAACTGCCTCTGCGGTAGTGAAAAGGAAAAAACAACTTTCAGCAAAAACTTACCCCTACAGCCGTTCAGAAATGAAAAAACAATGCACCGTCGAAAGATATGTCATTTAGAATATATACATCATCCATCCATCCATCAGGTGAGAAAGCAATCCACATGCTCATACACATAACCAAGACCGCAGAGAAGAGGAAGAGAGCCCAGCACACCCCCAACAGGCCATGAAGTACCAAGCAACCTCCCACGGGCATAACCAGGTCACACGACACTTACTTGTGAGGCCCGACCTCCAAAGATGGATAACGAGTCACCCCCCTTTCTCATAAGTCCTCCTGACCCCTAGCTACCACTACACGAAGTGTCCTAGCATGACTAAGAGGGCCTTCCTACACCCCTGTTGCGAAATCGGATCCCCCGTCGATGTCTGAAGACCAAAGTAGCAACTTGCAGCAATCCGATGCAGATATGGCAGCCTCCAATCAAGTCTCCCTCTTGAGGGGAAGCCCAAAAGTCACTCAAAGTCTACTTGAAGTGCAGATTCCAGGTGTGAGTACCTCTCACTCTCTACTCCCTCTCGCTTACTCCAATCAACCTCCTTTGTGTCTCGCCACCCCATCCATTCACTCAGTCAACCTGGTCAGGTCAAATGTCGACCCTACATGACCTAACCAGGTGGGGGCAGTATCCACATACCTCACTGCCCCACTTAACCCTAACTTCCAATCCTAATCCGAGATAAGGTTTGCCCTAACCTAATTCGGAATTAGGGTTAGGGTGACTAACAACTCTCGCCAGCAAGTAAGTCCGCTCCGATACCAATTGTTACGATCCTGGTCATTTCCCAAGTGCAAATTCACAATGAAAGACAATGCCACCCATTGCGAAAGAAATAAAAACAGTTGCAAAGAGATAAAGACCAGAGGAGAGGTAACGAAGAAGAAAAAGAAGAAGAAGAAGAAGAAGAAGAAGAAGAAGAAGTACACCAGGAAGACCAATGGCAATTCCCCCTTCTCTCTCCACCTTCCTCCTCCTCCTTCACTTTACCAATCTTATTCTTCTCTCAATAATAATAATAACAATGAATGGATGAACCAGAATCAATATCCGAGTTCCCTCTTACTGCTGACTCAACTCAACAACAACAACAACAACAACCAGTCCACCATAGCTATGGCTTCCCTCCTTCAGCCTCCTCTCTCATGCATAGGCTATGGCGGACTACTCAAAGCAGCTAGGGTGCTGCGCCGATGTCCAAAGGACAACCCAAGCAAGTATGGTGCTGCGCTGATGTCCAAAGGACAACGCAGAGCAGCTATGCCGCTGCTGACTTGGTCCGCTATGCCTGACTCTGCCTCGAGCTTCCCTGGTGCCGCACTACCCCAACTGGGGCCTTCCAGATGCAGCGCCCAACAAGGTGATGAAGATGGTGTCTTCCATAGCCAGGTAAGTGCCCCGCCACTCTCCTCCCATGCCCCGTTCTTCCTCCTCCTCAAGCTGGACTGCTCGCCATAGCCAGGCTGAGCTCCAGCGGCCCTTCACCTCCAAGTAGCGCTGCACCAGCCCAGCGCTGCGCTCCAGCAGCATGTCGCGAATCCTTGCACATCGCAAATAAGGAAGAACTCTTTGCTCTTCCTGGAGATATAGCGGCCTACCGGTCTCCTGGGCAGTGACTTCCTAGGCCGAGCGGCCTCCCAGCAGCCGGTACCTCCTCCCTTTCGGAGGGAAACATCATTGCAGGCTTTGCTATCCTCCCTACAGGCCCTAGACCCGGGCGACTGGTACCGGCCTACCGCTATTGGGCCTCTAAAAATGCCAACTTTTTGTCTTGTTCTGCTCGGCCTCCAGTACCCGACACCCCTACCACTACTTGAGTGGTACCAGCCTACCTGCTACTTGAGTGTTTTTCCCCCTGCAACCCTCAAAGTCACGGCCACAGGTAAGTACCGGCCCTGCGGGGCCCTTCAACCAACAAGTACCCTTGTGGGTCATATACACACTCAACCGACAAGCACTCAAACCGGCATGCAAACCAATAGGCACGCACACACACAAACATGAAAATCACAGCAGAATGCGGGAATTTCAGCAAGGAATTCATTCCAGCAGCAAATCCCAGAAATCAGCAGTGTTCTCAGTCTGTGTTTTTGGCGGGTCATTACAGATGGAACAGTCTGTCACAACCACAACCCCTGTTCCTTGTCCTTTGTCCCTTTTTGCCTTCGGTTCTCTAGGATGTTCCGTCACACTGTGACTATATTTATGCATATATGTTCAGTGTCATTTGTTGCTCCTGAGGAAACATGTACCTGATGTTCAATTGGGACCGCTGGCCTCGTTTCCAGCAGGTGCATCTCCCCACCAATAGATTGGAGCCATCTTCTATCGTGGACCTATTCGTGGGGGCTGCTCCTATCACCTCCGCGAGTAGGCCCCCCGCTTGATTTGGGGGGGGGGGGGGGGGAAGGGGAAACTTGTAGTTTCCTACTGTGGTGAGGGCTCAAATTCCAATTGTGCGCTTAGGAGATGCAACTCGAGGTTCCCCATCGGGTTAAGGGTTAGAGGGGTAGGGTTTTTGCAACATAATTGCCATCCGTTTTTTCAATTGATAGTTGTCGTGGAAGTTGGGTAGCATAATGCCTTTGTGCTATACTCAGTTCTTGCGTCTGTGCGAGGATGATGAGCGATAGCGAACTTCAGAAATCAAACAGCATCATACACATGAGACCAGATAGTCATGACCTCGAACCAATAACAAAATTGCATCACGAGTTTCATCAAATAAGAGCACAACAAAAACTCATAATTGACAATGCTAGAATAGTCTCATCATCATCAACGAAGAACCTATGTCGGTATCCTATCTGGCGCTCGACGCCCAGACAACGAATGGCAGATCCTATCTAGCCTAGACTACAATGCCGCTAATGACGTTAACAGCTCCCCGAAGTACAAGCCGATCTCGGCCAATGCCGCACTCCAGCTCGCCCGTGAGCGCGTGAGCCTGGCCAGCGTTAGTGCAGCAACGCTTGCGCAGCATGCAGCCAGTGCCCGAATGCCGAATGCGTGTGCAGGCCCTTTCCTAAATGAAAGTGGCCTGTCTGCCTAGCGTGCAGCCTGGCTGCGCTGGGCCCCCAGAAGCTTCCGGTAGGCCCAGAGAGGCTGAGCCCCAGACCAAACGGATCAGGCCAAAGGCCTGTGACAGTTACCCGTGCCCAACTGCCCGCAGCCTGAGTTGGGTCCATGCTGTGTATCTCGCCCAGGGCCTGACTCAGATGCATTTGATAAAGGAGGCCAGGGCCTGGGCGCTTTCAACCAACTGGTGCTGCGCAACTGTCTGAATTTTCCCCCAGTTGCGAAGTAGTCCAAAATAGGCCTCTTGTCGTCGGCCGAGCCTGCCTTCACTTAGGGCGGTCGACACTGTTGCAAATAGTGGCCCAGTAGGGCTTATCCAAGCCTTGTGCCTCGCATTCCCTCCTCCATACTTCGCTAGTCCTCTAAGAAGTTCATTCAATCTGGCGCTTTCCTTTCTGCAACAACTTCGCGTAGTGGGTGAGAACCTATGGAGCGGTTTGCATTAGTTCCTCCCGAGTGAACCATCTATCCTCCTTAGGATCAGTACGGTGCCTGAACCGAACACGGTACTGCAACTTCGGCTTTGGATGACGTCCCCTGCCTGAAGGTCTTGGAACCAGCATTTCCCTGTGGTCCATGATGTGATCGATGTCGACCTCTCCATCCATGGTTGGGGGCAGCATTGAGCGTCACGAGGGAAACTGGTCAATTTCCTTAAATGCTGCAAGCTTGGAGGCATGAAAGACAGGGTAAGTACGAAGACGACCAGAAATCTGAACTATACATATGATGGACCATCCGAATCTTCTCCGACTATATCCAGAACCTCCCAGGGCCCGAAATACTGTGGCATGAGCTTGCGGGAAATCCCGTGCTTCTGTCCCAGTTCTGAAGACTTAACCCAAACCCTATCCCCTATGTGGAATGTTGATGGGCGGCGGTGCTTGTTTTCTGATTCTATCGTCGTCGCCTGTGCCTTGTGCATCTGTTCGACCGCCTGTTGCATCAGTTGTTCATATCGATAAGCAAATTCTAGTGTGCCAAGTGCGGCAGTTGGCTGGTTCTCAGGCAGTTGGAAGTCTAGGGGCAGTCTAGGTTTGAAAGTCAGCAGCAAACAGTAAAGGCTCATCCCAGTGGCACTGTGCACAACGTTGTTGTACATGCTGGCGATGAGAGCAAGTTTCTTATCTCAGTCCACTTGATTGGGCTTGATGTAGTGCCGCAACAGGTGTTGTACAGCGTGGTTTCACTGCTTTACTTGCCCGTTTCCCTCTGGATGGTTTCCATATGTCTTTTGCAGCTGCGTTCCTTGTTCTGCAGTTGCGGCCTTCCACAACTCACTCGTGAATCTAACATCTCGGTCGCTCACAATAGACTTTGGCAAAATCTCTGACCCAGTTCTCCTTAAACAGCCTAATGACGTACTCGGTCTTCGCTGTCTCTGGCATCGCAACTAACCTAGCGTACTTACTAAACCTATCCANTCTGACCCAGTTCTCCTTAAACAGCCTAATGACGTACTCGGTCTTCGCTGTCTCTGGCATCGCAACTAACCTAGCGTACTTACTAAACCTATCCATGATAACGAAGATGTGTCTCATTCCACTCTTACTAGTGACCAGCGTGTCCATGAAGTCCATGGACAGACTCTCACTGGGCCTTTCCGGAATCGGAAGGGGCTTGAGAAGCCCAAGAGGGGCCTGTGTACGTGGCTTGTCTCTCTGACAGACCTGACAAGTCTCCACGTACAACTTGGCATCTCTCATTATCGTGGGCCACCAGAACTGCTGCAGTAGATTGGCTGCAATCTTCTTAT
This sequence comes from Chara braunii, assembly GCA_003427395.1. Classification (NCBI taxonomy): domain Eukaryota; kingdom Viridiplantae; phylum Streptophyta; class Charophyceae; order Charales; family Characeae; genus Chara; species Chara braunii. The sequence goes on from BFEA01000066.1 coordinate 3,840,870, forward strand.
ATCCAAGATGTCATATGGCGTCATGACACTCTCCTAAAAATAAACTGCGCAAAGACTCCCGATTAGGCAGAACAGTAAGCCGTTGAACAACTCAAACTCTGTAGAAGTCACCTTGTCCTTCCCCTCGAGTCTGCGTATGATCTCAGACATGAACTGGTCATTGTGATAGGCTTCTACCAACGAGCGAGTGACATCGTCCGCAAGCCCAAACTCAGTGATCATTGCACCGGAGAAGTCTGACCTACGCGACAACGTGCCAACAACTTTGTTGTACTCACCTTTGAGGTACTGGGCTCGAAGTCATACTGCTCAACGACTTCGATCCAGCGTTTCGGCGCATAGGAGAGCATAGGCTGAGTTCTCATCCACTTCAGGGTCTGATGATCGGTCCTGACGATGAAGAACCTCCCAAGGAGATGTGCCTCCAATGGGTTAGCGCTTTATAGATCGCGTACAACTCCTTCTCATAGGTGAAGTTAGCCAACTTCTGAGAGGGCATCTTTTTGGACATGTACTCCATTGGCCTAAACTTTGGCCCCTCCTGTTTGGCAAGTACGACGCCAATGCCATATTGGCTGGCATCCGTAGTTACTATAAACGGCTTGTCAGGATCAAGAAGTTTTAAGACCTCATGATGCGTCAACGCATGCTTCAGATGTCTGAAAGCAGCCTCACACCTGTCTGTCCACTCCCGTGGGGTGTCAAGGCGAGTCGAGTCAGTCAAAGGGGCGGTCACTATGCTATAGTTCTTCACAAAATTGCGATAGTAGCCGATCATCCCTAAGAAAGACCTTATCTCAATCACAGACTGAGGACGCAGCTAGTCACGAATGCTCGCCACCTTCGCGTCACCAGGTTTCAAACCCTCCGCGAAAATCCCATGACCCAAGTACAAGATCCGGGTGCGACCAAACTCGCATTTTCCCCCATTGATCTTGAATTTGTGCTGTCGAAGGCGACTGAGGACTTTATCTAAGTGCGCAACATGCTTTTCGACAGTCCTACTAAAAGTAAGTATGTCATCGAGGTACACGATGACAAACTTATCCAAGTAGTCATGAAAGATCCGATTCATAGCGTGTTGAAAGGTGCCACGAGCATTGCAAAGGCCGAAAGGCATCACCACAAACTCGTATAGACCGTACTTGGTCTGAAAAGCGGTTTTGTGCCGATCCTCAGGCCGGATTGCAATATGATGGTACCCGGACTTCAGATCTATCTTACTGAAGTACCGGCACCCTTGCACTCTACCTAATAAATCGTCGATGCGGGATAGGGGTTTTCGATTCTTGACAGTGATGGCATTGAGGCCCTTAGAGTCAATGCGCATCCTCAGCGTATCCCCTTTTTTTGGCACAAATAAAACTGGCGATCTGTAAGGGGAGACACTCGGCCGGATCCAACCGTTCTTTGCGAGTTTCTTGAGCTGCCGGCGAAGCTCGTCAAGCTCGCCTGGAGACATCCGATAGATCCTACCCTTTAGGATGCTAGACCCTGGGATAATCTCTATCGCGTGGACGACCTCCCTTTCGACAACCCCTGTCGACTCTTCAAATAAATCAAGGTACTTAGCAACTACTCCCTTTATCTTCAGCGACATTTTCACCGGCTCGCCTGCTGCAGAGACATAAACTAGATATATACCCTCCTCTGGATTTTGCTTATAATAATTCTAGAACGCGGCCGCACATATGTATCCGTAGGACTCGATCAGACTACTGACCTTGAACTTACGTAATCTGGCGGTCCCTCCCCCTGACAAAGTGTGTTTGACCACTTTTCGGTCCCAGTCACCGAACAAGATATCCAAAGGGAGATCATCGCTCATTAGGAACGAGACGCGATGTTTTAGTTCCCTTCCCGCGTACGAGAAACAACACTTGACGTTCTGTAGGTAGTCATGAACTACCATGCGCTGTTTGTTGGCACAAGTCGACTCCACAGGTCGACTAAGGTGCTGCACTTGCCGCTGTAAGCGCAACCTCTCAACGCACGCGCGACTAATGAAGTTCCTCGTCGAGAAAATGTCATAATAGGCCTCGACCTTATGGCCGCCGATGACTACCTTGCCGGCAAACATCTCACTCCTAGGGGATTTTGCCAATGCCGTCCAAGAAGCTAACTGGTCTGATTTGGACCACTTCTCCTCCAAGTCCTCTAAGGACTCAAACACATTCATCGAACAAAGACTCGATGGGTCTGAATGTGTTTGCGGGACGACGATGGAGTCAGTAGCTTTGGCCATCTCTCAAAATGGTGAGGGTGTGTCCACCACCTCGACGCTAGTAGAAAGTTCAGGAACAACTACTATTGCTACTGGCCCGACGCGTTTTCCGGAGCAGTGCCAGAACTGCTGGCTACATTGTTGGCAACGGGAGCGGAGGATCCCAACGCCTGCCCCATCGTAGGTGGGATCTTTTCGGTCACCTTCTTGTTTCGACACTTGAACTGGTTATGGCCGTATTAGCCATAACGGATATAAGCTTGCCGCGTGTACCAATCTCTCCACATGTCCTCACTGAGACCCGCTTTCTCCCATGGAGGAGCGTTGGGGTCTACTTGACTCCTGGATCGGGAACCTCCACGGCGTCTACCGGTCGCCTTACCTTTTTGAGCTACGATAGCGACTACTCCACCCCCTGAAGCTTCCACGCTACCAGCCTCTGTACCTACTCCCGCCAGGAAGTCGTCGTCCAACTCGATGGTGGAACCATCGTTGTCGACGAACATGATGCGTCCCTTCGCTTTTCAGTTGGGAGGCAGCGACTTTTTCCTACCATCCGTCGTGGGTGTCTGACCATGCCCTATCTTTGCTTCAAGGTCTAGGGCCTTCTTCCCAGACGCGGGGAAGTTGTGCATATTGATGTTGGCCTCACCTGCCAACTCATTCCTGAGAGGCATGGGAAAGCATCTCAGGTAGAAGGTGAGTAAAACCTGGGGGTCATAGCGCACCCCAGGGACACAGATCAAACACTCCACTACGTCTGCGAATTCCTTTACTGACTTAAACTGCCTAGTATGCAGAGTCAGGATCGCATCAGTGTCCTTTTGAACCTCCTGAGGATCATACCACTTGTCTTCCACCATCTTGAGGAAGTCATCCAATTTCTGGCTGAGTGCTAAAGCACAAAAGTCATGACCGTATCCCTGTAACTGCACGAAACCGCTCAACCATCTTGTTGCGCTTCCCTTTAGATAGGAGGCAGCCACAAACACTTTCTCGTGCTGCAAGGTAAGTTTAGACTTAATATAGACTGGCACTGCCCTCAACCATGTGTCGAGGTCTTCGCCCCTCTTATCCCCTGTAAAGGGTTTGGGAGCAGCGATGACCGTCTTTGGAACCCACCGACTTTGTCTCGGTATATGTACAATTTCGGGTTGTGGACCCTGAGGCGCAGGTTGCTGCACTAGCTGCTGCTGGGGCTGTGTACCCTGTGGCTGTGCAGGCTGCGAGACAACAGGCTGCCCGCTTACGACAACCTGCGATGGAGGTTGGGAGAACATTGTCTGTATAGGAACCTGTACGCTAGAACCTGCTGAGAACCCTCCTGCTGACGGCATACCTAGAGAAACGGTCTGGACTGATGTTGGAGAGACATATGGGGATACCCTAGTCACCGGTGGGACATAAGGAGGAGTTTGTACAACGGGCCAGGCGCCAAACCCGGACAACGATGGTGCTGCTTGCGCTCGCCCGACCAGCAAGGCCAAACTCTGCTGGATGTCCTGAAGGAGAGCCGTGTGGTGGTCCTGCATCTCTACAACACCTAGCAAGACTGTCCGCAATGTCCTCACGTCTGCATCCATGTGCGTCAGGTCCATTCCCTAACTCACCGGCGTCCGCTTGTGTCCGCTGCATCCTGACTCTTCTTCTAATAATTCTTTCCTTTTTCGCCTTTATCTCTCGTAAGGCCTTCTGTAGCTGTGCCTCCTACAGTGCTGCCTGCTGTATGGCAATCTCATCGGACGTCAACACTAATGGATGGCTTGCCATGACGCCAGTAGACTGACTCAAGGTCTGCGCAATCGCTGACCCTACGACCCCTGAACTGCTGGCCCAAAAACTTTGCTGCGAACAGTTGCCATGACTGCTGAAGAAGTGACTTCACTTGTGAATGCCCTGCTGGCCTCCGCTGCCCTAGCTCTCCGCTGCTGTTGTTACCTCTCCCTAAGCTGGCGGAACAGTAACCTATCACCCTCGGCTCCTAATGCCACGTGAGCAATCAGGCGTCTAACCAATCGCAAGATCCGGTCGTCCTCACTAATGGTATCCCTATCGCTCATAAACTATAGAACTGTACACAATCTGCACTAAGTCACTCTTTGATGCTTACCACAACGTAGTGCACAGATCAATTTATAAAAAATTAAACTAATTAATCGATGGTTGCATCAGTGAGTATTTTCGTTTGGGTCCAACAGGTAAGTTTAGGTTCCTACAAACGAAACTACTTTGACTTTGACTAGTTCGCAAACAGAAGCACAATGAACAGAAAACAGTTCTAAACTATGTTGTCTGTCAGATGTCAATGGCTGTACATCTAACTAATCAAAATAACAATAGAATCATTTGTTGGGTCTGTTTGCAGAGTGGAATCTTGCCCAAACTTATCCTTTGGAATCTACCCCTCCCTCAGTTCTTCCTGAAAGTCTCCTGTCGCCAGGGTCCCTGAGCAATCCGAACAACGTGCGTGTCTAAAGGTGTGCACACGGCCCACCCTTGTGCCCCGAGTCCTGCTGAGCTGGCTAGCCCTGCACAGTCTTTATCCTCACATGCAACGACCCTTACACCGTCCGATTGGCTGATCAGGAGGCGTTTTTATGGACGACCCCCGACGTCCTCAGGAATTATTTAACGTCGCAAATGGGACGACGATCACAACCAATGGAAGGTACCCCGCCGACGCTTATTTATAGACGCCCGGTCTCGTCTGTCCCATAGGGATGGCCTGCCCTTCGGAACCCCTCTACAGCGCAGCGAGCAGACAAAGGACAAAACAACAAAGCATGCGTGATCTACTCCCGGTGGGTTGGCACGGTGACTGTGACCCAGTGCTTCGTCCAGGGCCCTTCAAATAGCACCACCCTCTCGTTCCAGATGCTCCACGTGAAGACTGACGACTCTCAAGGTTGAGCGCACATGACTCCTCACATGAGAGGACTCTCAAGACAGAACACACATCCTTACGGTAAGAAGTGTCGAAAATGGTAGATAAGGTTAGGTGCAACGTACCTCAAAATAGCTGCCCCCAACCACAAATATTCGCACCAGATGACCCAATGTTGATTGTGATGACCAATCGCTGCTTCAACACAACCAACATTGCACCACCGTTCCACCCCCGCATCAATCATATACCGAATAGTTCTCATCACACCACGAACACCCAATCTCTACTGCTTAGTCTTCCTGGTGATCCCCTCTCCACTTGGGTCGCCTTCTTATCTTCACCCTTCTCACTACACACATCCCACGACACGGTCGCTCACCACACACACCTCGTGCATGTACCACATTAGGCAGAAGACAAACGTCACATTAGCGCACCGAACCACAACTCCGATACCAAATTGCAAGGAAGATGAGCGATAGCGAACTTCAGAAATCAAACAGCATCATACGCATGAGACCAGATAGTCGTGACCTCGAACCAATAACAGAATTGCATCACGAGTTTCACCAAATAAGAGCATAACAAAAACTCATAATTGACAATACTGGAATAGTTTCATCATCATCAACGAAGAACCAATGTCGATATCCTATCTGGCGCTCGGCGCCCAGACTACTAATGGCAGATCCTATCTAGCCTAGACTAAAATGCCGCTGATGACGTCAACAGCTCCGCGAAGTACGAGCCGATCTCGACCAATGTCGCACGCCTTAAGCACCAGGTATGTCTCTCGTATCACTAACAACCTCGTTCCCCAACTCACAGATGCCACTTGCACCCAAGGACCACCATGCGCCCCATCCAGTATACAGCAGCGCAGCTCGGCTATGGCTGCCTGCTCCTTCCAGCTCGCCCGTGAGCGCGTGAGCCTGGCCAGCGTTAGCGTAGTAGCGCTTGCGCAACATGCAGGCAGTGCCCGAATGTCGAATGTCGAATGCCGAATGCGTGTGCAGACCCTTTCTTAAATGGAAATGGCCTGCTTGCCTTGCGTGCAACCTGGTTGCGCTGGGCCCCTGCCCAGAAGCTTCCGGTAGGCCCAAAGAGGCGGAGCCCCAGACCAAACGGATCACGCCGAAGGCCTGTGACAGTTACTTGTGCCCAACTTCCCGCAGCTTGAGTTGGGTCCATGCTGAGTATCTCGCCCAGGGCCTAACTCAGATGCATTTGATAAAGGAGGACAGGGCCTGGGCGCTTTCAACCAACTCGCACTGCACAACTGTCTGAACTTTCCCCCAGTTGCGAAGTAGTCCAAAATAGGCCTCTTGTCGTCTGTCGAGCCTGCCTTGACTTAGGGCGGCCGACACTGTTGCAAATAGGGGCCCAGTAGGGCTTATCGAGTAACGAAACACCCGCAGACGCGTCCGTGGGGTCGAGCTCGGAGGGCGGCCACATATATGGCCGCGTCCACGGCTGGCCTCGTCCGCTCTGCGAACGTGAATTTACCGTATTTTTTCTAATTTATTTAATAAGCCAAAAAAAAAAAAGGGTTTGTAGGGATTTTTAATCCCTGCAACCCCATATTTGTTTTTTTGGAAAAAGATCATGTTAAATAATTATAAAAAATAAAAAACATAAAAGGTTGAGAAGAGAAATTGAAAAACAAATTTTTAAAAAAGTTTTTTTTTGGGGGGGGGGATTTTTGGTTGGCAGTTCTTTGTATTCTTCACTTTTACATAGTTTTTTTATTTTTTTTGTTGTGTAATAAGGAAACAATCAAGGAATGGAAAAAAAAAAAAAAGTTCTTTTTGTTTTTTGTAATGACCCGTCAAAACACACACTAAGAACACTGTTGATTTCTGAAGTTCTGCCGATGGAATGGATGCCTTGCTGAGATTCCCGCATTCTGCCGTGTTTCCCAAGTTTGTCTGTGTGTGCGTGCTTGTGACGTGCGTGCTTGTGACGTGCGTGCCTGTCTGAGTGCTTGTCGGTATGAGTGTGTGTGTGACCCGCAAGGGTACTTGCTTGTTTGGCGGGCCCGTAGGGCCGGTACTTACCTCTGCACTGCTGTATGCTGGATGGGGCGCATGGTAGTCCTTGGGTGCAAGTGGCATCTGACATTGAGGGTTGCAGCAGGGAAAAACACTCAAGTGGCGAGGCTAGCGGCCCCGCGGCCCTTGGGGTAGCGGAAAAACACTCAAGTAGGCCGGTAGGCCGATACTGCACCCCACTGCAGTTGGCGTGAGGGGGGTC